>JADRCD010233171.1:0-20101 GCA_019843815.1 Montemys delectorum | reverse complement strand
TTAAAGGATGTAGAAGATCAAAATTAATATACTTGGAAATAAAAATGGGGATATTCCAACAGATACCAAGGAAATTCAGGATATCATTATAATATATTTTTTATAATATGGGAGACATATAACATGGATAAATTTTGTGATATACATGCCCTAGTAAAATTTCAAGGTCAGAAAAACAATGTAATCAAGTCTCACAACTTAAAAAATTTATAGATAGGTAGATATACAAATAAAAAAATAAAACAGCTTTGGCTTTTTATTGATGGATTTTATAGTGAAAGGCTTACTTTTATAGGTTGGACTTGGCTCAGGTTGTAAATACTTTTGCAGTTTGTACAGTTCTTCTGTAATTGTTATCAACATTAACAAAGCCTGCAAGTGTCCCCAGTGACCTAAGATTGCTATTTGGGGTCTTATCTTCCTACTGGGAGGTAGGTCTAATGGGTCTGTGGAAGGTAGACTAGTGGCAAAACATCATAATGCACAAAACTGTGTGAGCAAGTCCTTTCACTGTTTCCTCAGTCTGTGGAGGACCTAGATTCTCCAGTGCCTTCAGTTGGGCATAAGATTACATGTGTCTATGACTCTTTGTTGAATGAGAGTACAATATGTACTACATGCTTTCTTTGAAGAAACACAACAGTGAGAATTTGTAGCAGTTCCCTACAGTACCTATGAGGGAAGATTTGCCAGTAACAAAGAGTTCTGGGTTCTGTTTTGCAACCAATATAAGCCTCACTTGTACATACTTACAGCTAGAGAAGATTTATTTCCTTGCAAGTTGTTCTCAAACAGTGAGTTGAAGTAGTAGACACAGAAGACTTCATGTCCTGCTTTTAAGGCTGTTGAATTTTTTGTGTACCTTAGTATCTTCATGATGCCTCTTCTCTTACATGTATTTTTTCATATACTCTGGTTGGACAGTATTTATTCTTCAGAATCCCAGAGACACAAACACACACACACAGACACACACACACAAACACACACACACACACACACACACACAAGCACATGTGTGTGTGAGCACGAACACATGTATACACACAAAGACACAGGCACACACACTCACAAAGCATAAAACCACTAGAATAATATGCATTATAAATAGACAAAAAACGAGAAAGACAAACATGCCTAAACAAAGGCATAACAGACAAAAAGAAATATAATGGGAAAATTCCTCTTAATGATAACATTTGTTAGCCAAATGTTTGCTTGGAAATAGAGCAAAAGACAACAGCAAAAATAACTGCTGAGCATTTTTGTGTCTAGTTTTATATTTTGTGAATAGTCTTTATTCTAGATAAAACAATAAGTAACATAGAAAGCATGCATCACCTTTGGAATTAATCATATTACAATAGCATTTTTCACATGATATTATTGATAATGTTCATTTGGTACAAGTCAATTGTAAAAAAAATAATGCAGATTCTTCATATTACATAAGAAACCTGAGGTTTCAGACATTGCTAACTCAGCTGAGATAAACCAGCCTGGTAGTTTTGTTCACTTAACCAAATCCTTGATGACTTCATGCCAGAATACCATCCACTGATCTGACCACATCTTAATAAGCAGTGCAAAATCAGTGCAGGTGTCAGTGTCACAGGAGACAAGCTAAGTAAGGCATGATGGCTCTTTCTCATCTCCTCACTTTTATTATTAGGCTCCTGTTACTTTCACTCTCAGGTAAGGAAGGATGCCTGCATGGAAATAAGTAGCCCACAGTTACCAATGCTGTTTGAATCTACAGATAACTTTAACAGTAGCATGATTTACAGAACATATGTGTGTGTGTCAAAACTGGGGTTCCAAAGGGGCAATTATACTAACACAATCCCCCTCATCTCTTTTTGCATCATTGGAAGAATGTATTGTCATGCACTGACCAGTCAGCATATTAGCAATAATATATCTTGGTTCCAGCAGAAAGCTTAGGGAAAGCTCCTAAGCTCCTGTACAATGATGAATTAAACAAGGATGGGGTTCCATCAAGGTTCACTGGCAGTGTGTAAGGAACTCAGTGAATGTGAGAATTCACAGTCAACATCAAAGTGTCCTGTATGAAGATATTGCAAACAATTATTGTCAACAATCTGATGATTTTCCTCCCACAATTTTACAGGTCATAACAAAAACCTTAAAAGGATGTAAAATATTTGATTAGGATGCCTATCAATTATTTTGTGTAGCTCCATCTGTTGATAGTATTTTTCAGATACATGATACATCTAAACTTTGAAAGCCATTTTTAAGATTTTAATAGAACCATCCATGGCATCTCTTTAACCTTGTTAATTCTATACATCAGCAGCAAAACATTCTGTCATTTTGACATTGTTTTAAATTCATAAAAACTGTTCATTTATAAGGACTGACTCCAATATCATCAAGATAATTTCACAGTTGCCCCAGGCCAGGCTATTTTCTCATTTTATTAAAACTATATCTCAGGATCCTCTGAAGACTCTACAGACTGAATGCCTCCCAGGAGCTCTCCTGCATGCAGGACAACAGGTAAGGGACATTCCCAAACAACCAGTGCAGCTGGACACCCAGAGAAGCCCAGGGAATTCTGGACCCATTCCCTATATTGAACTCTACCACCACTTCTGTCCTGTGCCTTCCACCAGGGAAGATTATCACCATGACTTCTCCTTTGAAGACTTTGATATATGAAGGACTCCCAGGAGTTCTGCTGCACTCACACCAACAGAAACCACAGTCTGAAGGTCTCTGAGGAAAACAGCTTGATTGCTCCTCTGAAGACCCAACAGGCTGAAATCCTCTCAGGAGATCTGATATCCTTGGATATCATCAGCTTGTCTGGTGCTCTGAATACCCCACAGTCTAAATGTCTCCCAGGAGATCTGCTGAAGGCATAGCAACAGATTAACATCTTGTTAGCCCCTCTCAAGTCTCCATAGTCTGAAGGCCTCCCAGGAGGTCTGCTACAACCAGAGCTACAGGTCTCACAGGAGACAAACAGTAACCTAGGGACACAGGAGGTAGGCTCTAAACAGAGACACCCAGGTCACCTAACATCAGAGATAACCAGATGAATGCAAAACCATAAACAACAGAAGCTGAAATGTATTAGAATCATCAGAACCTAGTTCTCCCATCACAGCAAGAGTTGGATACACCGAAACAGCTAAAAATAAAAAAGCTGAACTTAAATTTCCTCTCATGAAGATAATAGAGTCCTTTAAGTAGAATATAAATAACTC
This sequence comes from Montemys delectorum, assembly GCA_019843815.1. Classification (NCBI taxonomy): domain Eukaryota; kingdom Metazoa; phylum Chordata; class Mammalia; order Rodentia; family Muridae; genus Montemys; species Montemys delectorum. The sequence continues at coordinate 16,865 of JADRCD010233171.1, read as the reverse complement.
ACTGAAAGAAATACAGGAAAACACAGATATACAAGTGGAAATCTCTAAAGAAGAAACAAATCCCACAAAGAAATAAAGGAAAACCAATCAAACAGGTAAAGGTATTTAATAAAGCAGTCCAGGACCTAAAGATGGAGGAAGAAACAAGAAAGAACATACAAATGGAGGCAACTCTGGTAATGCAAAACCTAGGAAAGAGGTCAGAAAATACAGATGCAAGCATTACCAGCAGAATAAAAGATGCAGAAAAGAGATTCTCAGGCATAGAAGATACCTTAGAAGATATTGACACAACAGTCAAAGAAAATTTTACACACACACACACACACACACACACACACACACACACACACATATATATATAAATAATTCGGACACAAATCATATAGGAAATCCAGGACATAATGAAAAGACCAAATCCATGAATAATAGGAATCAAAGAGAGTAAAGATTCCCAGCTCAAAGGAACCAAATTTCTTCAACAAATTTATAGAAGAAAACTTACCAAACCTAAAAATATAGATGGCCATAATGTACAAGAAGTTTATAGAACACCAAATACATTGGATCAGAAAAGAAAATCCTCTTATTACAAAATCAAGACATTAAATGCAGAATAATATCAGCGTTCTCAACAAAGACACTAAAAGACAGAAGAGCCTGGAAAGAGGTAATGTAGACACTAAGGGAACACAAATGCCAGCCCAAGATACTATACCCAACAAAGCTCTCAATCAGTATAGACGGAGAAACCAAAATATTCCAGGATAAAAATAAATTTAAACAATACCTATACCAGTCCAACCCTACAGAAGATTCTAGAATGTAAACTCCAACACAAGTAGGGAAACTACACCAAAGGAAAAAAAAAACAAAATATTAATTATCTCACAACAGAGTCTAAAGGAGAGAATAACATGCACATAATGCCACCTACAACAACAGATGTAACAGGAAGTAACAATCATCTGTTTTTAATACCTCTCTATATCATTGAACTCCATTCCCCAATAAAAAGTCATAAGCTAACAGGCTGGATACACAAACAGGATTCAGTATTTTGCTTCATACAAGAAACAAACCTTAATTACAAAGACAGATACTACCTCAAAGTAAAAGACTGTAAAAAGCCTTCTCAGCAAAGGGTCTAAAGACATAAGCTGGAGTTGTCATCGTAATGTCCAATAAAATAGACTTTCAAGCAAAAGTTATCAAGTGAGTTGGGGAAGGACACTTCATATTCATCAAATGAAAAATCCACCAAGAGAAAATCTCAGTTCTGAATGTCTATGCCCCAAATGCAATGGCACACACATTCATAAATGAAACTTTACTAAAAAAAACAAAAACAAAAACAAAAAAACAAAAAACAAAAAACACAACAACAACAAAAAAACAAAACTAAAGCTCAAAACACACATTGAACCCCACATAATAATGGTGGGAGATTTCAGCACCCAATTTTAGCTAAGGGACAGGTTATTGAAACAGAAACTAAACAGAAACACAATGAAACTAATGGAGGTTATGAACCAAATGTATTTAACAGATATCTACAGAACATTTCACCATAAAACTATGCCTTCTTCTCAGCTCCTCATGGTAACTTCTCCAATATTGACCCCATAATAGGTCATAAGGCAAGCCTCAACCTATATATGAAATAATCCCATACACGCTGTCAGATCACCACAGACTAAGGGTACACTTCACTTACAACAAAACCTCACAAATAAATGGAAACTGAACAACTCTCTACTTAGTGATAATTTGGTCAAGGAAGAAATAAAGAAAGAAATTAAGGAGTTCCTGGAATTTAATGAAAATTATTACACAACATACCAAAACTTATGGGATACAATGAAGCCGTGCTAAGAGGAAATTTCATAGCACAAAGTACCCTGGTAAAGATATTGGAGAGAATGTATACTAGCAACTTAACAGCACACTTGAAAGTCCTACAAGAAAAATAAACAAACATACTCAAGAGGAATAGATGGCAGGCAATAGCCAAACTCAGGTTCAAAATCAACCTAGTAGAAACAGAGAGAATGTTGGAATCAACAAAGCCAAAAGATGGTTTTCTGAGAAAATCAACTTGATAGATAAACTTTTAGCCAAACTAACTAAAAGGCCCAGAGACAGTATACAAATTAACAAAATAATAAATGAAAAGGGAGTTATAACAACAGAAACTGAGGAAATTCAATAAAAGTGTCTGATTCTACTAAAAACAAAACTGGAAAGTCTAGATGAAATGGATGATTTTCTAGACAGATATCATATACCAAAGTTAAATAGAAAAACAGTAAACTATCTAAATAGGTCCATATGTCTTAAAGAAAGAGAAGAATTCAATAAACTCTTCAAACCAATAAAAACCCAAGTCCAGATAGCTTTAGTGAAAAATTCCATCAGACTTTCAAAGAAGACCTAATACCTACTATTCCATAAAATAAAAACAAGAGGAATACTTAATAACTCATCCTATGACGTCAAAATTACTGTGATACCTAAGCTATACAAGGACCCAGCCAAAAAAACCAAACTCCAAACAAAACAAACAAACAAAAACCCAGAACGTTAGACAAATTTCACTTAGGAATATCAAAGGAAAAATACTCAATAACATTCTTGCAAACTGAATCCAAGAACACATCAAAACCATCATTCGCCATGATCAAGTAGCTTTCATCCTAGGGATGCAAGGTTGGTTGAATATTCCAAAATCCATTAATGTAATCCACAGTATATAAACAAATTCATCCAACTCACCTCCCCCCAAAAGACATTATCATGTCATTAGATGCTGAAAAAGACTATGACAAAATGCAACAGCCCTTCATGTTAAAAGTATGGGAGAGATGAGGCATTCAAGGCCCTCACCTAAACATAATATAAGCAATATACAGCAAACAAACATCCAATATCAAATTAAATGGAGAGATAGCTAAAGCAATTCTACTAGAACCAGGGATAAGACAAGGATGCTCACTCTCCCTGTATCCATTGAATATCATACTCCAAGTTCTAGCAAGAGCAATAAGATAACAAAAGGATATTAAGGGGATACAAATTGGCAAAGAAGAAGTCAAGGTATTACTGCTTGCAAATGATATGATAGTATACAAAAGCAATCCAAAAAATTTTACCACAGAACTTCTACAACTGGTAAACAACTTTATCAAGGTGGCTAGATATAAAATTAATGTAAACAGATTAGTAGTCTTCCTTTGTAGAAATGATAAATGGACTGAGAAAAAAATTCGGGAAACAACATCCTTCACAATAGTCACAAATAATATAAAATATCTTGGGGTAATTCAAACTAGACAAGTGAAAGATTTGTATGACTCGAACTTCCAGTCTTTCACGAAAGAAATGGAAGAAGACCTCAGAAAATGGAGAGCTCTCCCATGCTCATGGATTGGTAGGATTAACATAGTAAAACTGGCCATCCTACCAAAAGAAATCTACAGATTCAATGCAATCTCCATCAAAATTCCAACATAATCCTTCAAAGATATGGAAAGAGCAATTCAATTTCATATAGAAAACAAAACAAAAAAAAAAAAAAAACCATTCAGGACAGGAACACAATTTTTAAAAATAAAAGAAGTTCTGGGGCAACCACCATCCCTGATGCCAAATTATACTACAGAGCAAAAGTGATTAAAACTGGATGATATTGGTAACGAGACAGACAGGTTGATCAATGGAATATAATTGAAGACACAGAAATAAAACCACACACTTATGGGCACTTGATCTTTGACTAAGAATCCAAAATTATAAAAAGAATAAGAAAGCATCTTCAACAAATCCCTAGTGATAGCCTTGCCTTGCTGTACTGAGATAAAAGCTCAGCTGTAGTGTTGCTTTAGATAATCACTCTCCTTAATTCATTCCAAAATGATGATTCCTGTCAAGTACCTGTTTCTGTTATTACCATGGTTTCTGGGTGAGCAGAAAATGAGAGGCAGGAGGAGAATGGGGATGGAGGGTGAGTTCTGACTGCTCATGTGGGCTGTCCATGTGTGGTGAAGCAGGTCCTATTTTCTAAGATGGGCAGTGAGGTGCAGGTATATCACAATGAGAAATTCTAAATGTGCCAGGAACTTACAAAGATGAAAATTCTAGTGGAGATATGTAGAGGTGATGTATGAGATTTAGGGCATTCCACATAATTCTTTTCTGGAAAAGCATTTGATATCTCTCTCTCTCTCTCTCTCTCTCTCTCTCTCTCTATATATATATATATATATATATATATATATATATATATATAAATTTTATATATCTCTAATTATATAAATATATCTCTATTATATATATATATAACTTCAGAAAGCACAAAACATACCAGGATAGGACCTAAAATGAATAACAAGGTACTTCACAAAGTTTGCTTGGGAAAGTATGGTCATGACTTTGCACTGTTGTTATTTCAGGAATCAGTGGAGATGTTGTGATGAAGCAGTCTTCACTCTCTGTAGAGAGGATATCTTGTTAATTTTATGATTGTATCAGCTGTCAATGAGAAAGCCTATGGCCTATTGTTTAGGCAGGATATGGGAGATGGGACATCTAGGAGGAGAAAGCATTATAGGAGAGAGAGGCAAAAAGGATCAGTCCAGGGAAAATTTGCTGAAAGGGACACATGATGCCAAGCACAGGTACTCAGCCACATTTAAAAAAAAATGTAAATAGTGAGAATATGCAGGTGTTACATACAGTGCCTGTGAGGGAAGATTTGCCAACAACAAGTAGTTCTGGGTGAAGTGTAGGAACTGATATAGGCCTCACTTGTACATACTTACATCTGTAGAAAATTTATTTGCTTTTAAGTTGTAAAATGCCTCTGGCTTTACAAGACAAATCTGGTAAAATGAACTCTCCTGATTTAAATCTCTCAGAATACTATTTTTTTTAGATAGTATAACAAATTAATTACTGTTTTGCACCTCATACTGAGCACCTGCCTAAGACTGTTAACTCACAGTGGTTTGCAGTAAATCATAGCTATAACACCTTTATAATTTTTTTTAATTTGCAATGAGGTAAAGTATCACTTTGATATTCAAACTTCTTTGTGTCAATGTCTTTTTAAGACCTCCAATCCTTAGCATTTCTTTTCATTAATTTTAATGAGAACTATAGTGTTATATAGTATAATTGTTCATAAAATATTCAGCTGACAAAATATCAATAAACTCAGGCCATAGAATGATAAACAATTATAAAAGAAACACAACCATGAGCCAAGACAAAGGATCTGAGTTGTTCTTCTTTTCAGATAACTCTAGTTATGAAAAAGCCTGAATTATATTGTACTCACTGCTAAATCCTGTATGTGAAGAAGCATGCACAGATGTCTGTCAACTACAAACACTGCATCAAGTGGCCAGGAGAGAGAGCCATAATATAGGCAGAGAAGAGCTAAGTGGCCTGCTCCGACAGTCTCAGTACTTAGAAAAATGGCTGTATGCCCCAGCGTAGGGGAATGTCAGGGCCAGGAAGTGGGAGAGGATGGGTTGGTAAGCAGGGGCACGGGAGGAGGGTTTTTCTTTTAGGGGGGAAACCAGGAAAGGGGAAAACATTCAAAATATAAATAAATAAAAAATATCTAATAAAAAATACACATTCAGGTGATGGGAAATGTAAGGAGTATATCAGAGGAATTGGTGGAGAGGAAAACATAATAAGCATATGTCGTATTTTCAATAAAAGAAAAAAGCTTACCAAAAGAAAAAAAGAAAAGAAGCCAGCACCATTTCCAGCACCATTTGCAGAAATCTTTCTTTTCTCTGGTATCCCTAATTAGAACGCCCTTGCCTGTGCTGTGGCATGCTCAGCCTACACAAAGGGGAATAAATAGCAAGATGCTTTCCTTATCACTGAGCACTGGAGTACTCACCTGGATTTCAGGGAAGGTTATTGGACAAAGCAAAAAAGCAGATGGTGGTGCATGAATACTTTTCATTCAATACATGGAAATACTGATTCATGGGGAATTTTTCATGTTTAGATCTGAAAATTAAAAAAAGATAATGTACTTTCCTTTTGGTCTAGTAATATTTTATGAGTGCTTTTAGTCTCACTGGGTGACATAATGATGACCAAGACTCAAGCTGCACTGCTGTAACACCAAGTCAAAGAATTATCTTAGTCTCTGTTTTATCTCATTGTATTTATTTTATCTTACTTTAATAATAATATTATTATACTATACATTATGATTATTAAATAGTATTGCATAGAAGAATGTCTATTTTATAATTATAGAGAGAAAGCAGGTAGATCCTATTGGAAGGGGTCATGAGAAGGACCTGGGAGGAGTAGGAGGAAGGGACACAATAATCAGAATATATTATGAGAGAAAAAATGAATTTGCAGTAAAAGAAAAAAAGGAAAAAAGGAATGAAGTAAAAAAGAAAAATTAGAGAAAAAAGAAAGGCAGACAGACAAAAAAGAAAGAAAGAAAGGAAAGAAATAAGCTAGGAAGGAAAGAAGACAGAAAGGAGGAATATTGTCCATGATATATTACTCTATACATGTGTGTTTGTGTTTTAATGCTTGCAGATGCAGTGTACACCTTAATAGTCTATGCATGCTGCTTCACATTATACTTTCATTTACTAATAATTAATGTATGGTAATTGCACACATCTGCTACTTGTTTTGAATGACTGTATAAAGCCAGTCGACAGATACTCCATTATCTCCAATGATTCTTCATAAATTTGTTCATTAATTATGATTTACTAGTTTGATAGTTTTTCTTTTTAGGATTAGTAGAATAATCTCAATATAATTAACCATCCTCTTTCACAACCTTTCATCTCAACCATGCACAAACATTTCTTCCCAGAGTACCTGCTTATTTTTACATCCCAATTATATGTTTTCTATTATAAACTATCCAAAGACCTCTCAATGTGGGAGTCCCAATCTAGCTTCTTATATCAATGTTTGGTCCAAGTCAAACAGCAAATTGAAATTTGAAGTTACAATTCACACTTGCAGGAAAAATATGGCAAATATATATGAAGGAATAGATTTAGTCTCTCTTTTCATTTCTGATTTTGTTAATTAGGATACTCTCTCTGTGCCCTCTAGTTACTCTGGCGAAAGGTTTATTTATTTATTTATTTATTTATTTAATTTTTCTCAAAGAACCAGCTCCTGTATAGCTTTTTTTGTTTGTTTGTTTCTACTTGGTTGATTTCAGCCCTAAGTTTGATTATTTCCTGCAGTTTACTCCTCTTTAGTGAATTTGCTTCCTTTTGTTCTAGAGCTTTCAGATGTGCTGTCAAATTGCTGGTGCATGCTCTCTCTAGTTTTTTTTGGCACTCATGACTGAGTTTTCCTCTTAGGACTACTTTCATTATATCCCATACGTTTTGGTATGTTGTGGATTTATTTTCATTAAACTCTAAAAACCCTTTAATTTCTTTCTTTATTTCTTCCTTGACCAAGTTATCATTGAGTAGACTGTTGTTAAGCTTCCACATGTATTTGGGCTTTCTATTGTTTATGTTATTATTGATCGAGAAGCACCTAAAGAAATGTTCAACATCCTTAGTCATCAGAGAAATACAAATCAAAATAACTCTGAGATTCCACCTCACACCAGTCAGAATGGCTAAGATCAAAAACTCAGGTGACTGAATATGAGAAGGATTCCCAGGTGGAGCAGTCTCTGAATTGTCCTTCCTTCAGTCTCTGCTCCATACTTTGTCTCTGCAACTCCTTCCATGGATATTTTGTTCCCCCTTCTAAGAAAGAATGAAGCATCCACACTTTGGTCTTCCTTCTTCTTGAGTTTCTTGTGGTTTGTGGATGGTATTTTGGGTTTTCTGAGCTTCTGGGCTAATATCCACTTAGTAGAGAGTGCATGCCATGTGTGTTCTTTTGTGATTGGGTTACCTCATTCTGGATGATATTCTCCGGGTCCATACATTTCCCTAAGAATTTCATAGATTCATTGTTTTTAATAGCTGAGTAGTACTCCATTGTGTAGATTCTACATTTTCTGTATCCATTCCTCTGTTGAGGGATATATGGGTTCTTTCCAGCTTCTGGTTATTATAAAGAAGGCTGCTATGAACATAGTGGAGCATGTGTCCTTATTACATGTTGAAGCATCTTCTGGGTATATTCCCAAGAGTAGTATAGCTGGGTCTTCTGGTGGTACTATATCACATTTCCTAAGGAACTGCCAAACTGATTTCCAGAGTGGTTGTACCAGCTTGCAATTCCACCAGCAATGAAGGAGTGTTCCTTTTGGATGTCAGTAAGTACTGGCTGACAGCATCCTGATATAGCTGTCTCTTGAGAGGGTCTGACAGTGCCTGACTAATACAGAAGTAGAGACTCACAACCATCCATTGGACTGAGCACAGGGTCCCCAATGAAGGAGCTAGAGAAAGGACCCAAGGAGCTGAAGGCTTTGCAGCCCCTTAGGGCAAACAATAATATGAACTAACTAGTACCCTCAGAGCTCCCAAGGACTAAACCATCAGCCAAAGAGCACACGTGGTGGGACTCATGGCTCCAGCTGCATATGTAGCAAAGGATGACCTAGTCTATCATCAATGGGTGGAGAGGCCCTTGGTCCTGTGAAGGTTTATGCCCCAATGTAGAGGAATTCCAGGACCAGGAAGTGGGTGAGGGTGAGTTGGTGAGCAGTGGGAGGGGTAAGGAAATAGGGTTAGTCTTTTGCTTTTATTTTTGTTTTTGTTTTTGACATTTTTTTCTGAGGGGTAACCAGGGGAGGAGATATCATTTGAAATGTAAATAAAGAAAATATTCAATAAAAAACAAAAAACAAAAAACAAACAAACAAACAAAAACCAGGTGATAGCAGATGCTAGTAAGGATGTGGAGAAAGAGGAACAATCCTTCATTGCTGGTGGGATTGCAAGCTGGTACAACCATTCTGGAAATCAGCTTGGCAGTTCCTCAGAAAATTGGACATAGTATTACCTGAGGACCTAGTTATGCCACCCCTGGGCATATACCCAGAAAATGCTCCAGCATGTAATAAGGACACATGTTCCCCTATGTTTATAGGAGCCTTATTTAAAATAACCAGAAGCTGGAAACAACCCAGGTATCCCTCAACAGAGGAATGGATACTTAAAAAAGTGGTACATTTACACAATGTAGTAGCACTCAGCTATTAAAAACAATGAATTTATGAAATTCTTAGAGAAATGTATGGATCTGGGGATTATCATCCAGAGTGAAGTAATCCAATCATGAAAGAACACACATGGCATGCACTCTCTGTCTGATAAGTGGATATTAGCCCAGAAGCTCAGAATATCCAAGAAAAAAAATCCACAAACCACACGAAACTCAAGAAGAAGGAAGACCAAAGTGTGGATGCTTCGTTCCTTTGTAGAAGGGGGAAGACAATACCCATGTAAGGAGTTGCAGAGACAAAATAGGGAGCAGAGACTGAAGAAAGGACAATCCAGAGACTGCTCCACCTGGGAATCCTTTCTATATTCAATCACCAAACCCAGACACTACTGTGGATGCCAGCAAGTGCTGGCTGACAGGAACCTGATATAACTATCTCCTGAGAGGCTCTCACAGTTCCTGAGTAATACAGAAGTAGAGGCTCACAGCCATCCATTGTACTGAGCACTGGGTCTCCAATGATGGAGCTAGAGAAAGGACCCAAGGAGCCAAAGGGGTTTGCAGACCCTTAGCAGGAACAACAATATGAACTATCTAGTACCCTCAGAGCTCCCAGGGAATAAACCACCAACCAAAGAGTACACATGGTGGGACTCATGGCTCCAGCTGCATATATAACAGAGGATAGCTTAGTCGGTCATCAATAAGAGGAGAGGCCCTTGGTCCTGTGAATGTTCTGTGCCCCAGTGTAGGGGAATACCAAGGCCAGGAAGCAGGAGAGGGTGGGTTGGTAGTAGGAAGAGGGAAGGGGGAATATGTTTTTTTCTTTGGAGGGGAAACCGTGAAAGGGGATACCATTTTAAATGTAAATAAAGAAACTATCTAATAAGAAAAAAGAAAAAATCATCAAAGACAACAAACAAAAGCAAAAAAAGAAAAAAGAAAAGAAAAAAAGAAAAAAGAGAAAAATTTAGTTATTACAATTTTTCCTGGACCAAACACTTTCCAAAGTGTTCATAGTTTTATGATTCTTCCTACCTACATAAATTCCATTGAACCAATGTACTACATTTCAATTATCCATCTTTCTTGTGGTGTACATCGATATTGATTTAATTTCTAGCTATTGTGAATTGAGCTTCAAAATACATGGATGTGCTTTTATGTCTGCTGTAGACTATAGAATCCTTTAAGTATATCCACAGAAATGGCATAGCTGGGTAATGCAGAAGTGATATCTGTAGCTCTCTTAGAAAACTGCACAGTGATTTCATAGTTATTGCCGTCCCACCTCCCACCTGCAGTGAACTGGGGCTCTTCTTTACTCCTATCCTCATTCTTCCAGGGGCTTTGTAGTCTATGTTGCAGCCATCTCAGACATTGTTTTTATATAATAAGTATGTTCTGTCTTGGTTACATGACCCAAGTGACAGGAACAGTTGTTTCTTTAAATGGCACTGATGGGAATTTCTCTCTTGATCTAGACTTTCGCACAATTGTGGTCTTTTAATTGCATATATATAAAACATGTGCTATGGAAGAACTTTGTTTGAAGATTCTAGAAATACTTCTGCGACATTCTACGTCACTGTTGTTGGAAAGACATGAAAAGTGTATTATTTGGCGCTTATTGGAAAAGTGCTAAAAATATTTTGATATCTCAACCTCTGAAATTCTTCTTTATTCTTGCACATTGTAAATATTTATAAGTATTTCATTTCACCCTAGAGAGAAATATGTTGTCATAAGACATCCAGAATTTCTTACTTCTTGTTTTTGAAATTTCAGTAGTTTGATATCACTTTAGGTTTACATGCTGTTATGCTTCTTGGAATGTTCAGATGGTTAAAGATGCTTCAGCTCATACTGTGAGAAACATCAAAGAAAACAACATAAGCCTGGAATAAGACCATGGATATGAGATGATCTTCATTTTAAACTACTAAATGTATCCCAGAGACTTCCTTAGACTATACTAATTATGTAACTATGTAAGTAGAAACCAGGTCTGCTTTAAATCTCAACATCTCTTCAGGTAACCAGCAAGGGGATAAATATTCTAAGAAGGCACTAGGAGTCTGCTCTTCTAACCAGGTCTTCTTACAAACCTTAGGAAATCAGTATGATTTGCATAAGGATTTCTTCCTTTCAGTGTTTCTGCCCTTTAGTGCATTATAAGAAGGTCTTTCTCTGGGCTGTGTCATGATCCACACAAACTCAGGGAAAGTTCGAAGATGGTGTCCACACCTCAGTTCCTTGGATTTCTGCTTTTCTGGATTTCAGGTATGATTGCTTGAACATGGTAATAAAGTGGATATATTATTTAAATATGAAATTTTCTTGCTTTATTGGGAAGCCAGCACCACATGGGATTTGACTTCCTGTTTAAAGAAATTGATACAATGAAAATCTTTTATTTTTCTATGTAATTTAGGAATGACTTTCATATTCAATGTTGTGTCCTACTAATATTTTTTTTTTCTGTTTCTAGCCTCTAGAAGTGACATTGTGCTGTCTCAGTCTCAAGCCATCCTGTCAGTGACTCCAGGAGATAAAGTCACTCTTTCCTGCAGGGCCAGCCAGAGAATTAGCAACTATCTCCACTGGTATCAACAAAAATCACATGAGTCTCCAAGGCTTCTCATCAAGTATGCATCCAAGTCCATCTCAGGGATACCCTCCAGGTTCAGTGGTAGTGGATCAGGGACAGATTTCACTCTCAGTATCAACAGTGTGGAGCCTGAAGATGTTGGAACTTATTACTGTACACACAGTTACATTTGGCCTCTCACAGTGATTCAGATCATAGCAAAAACCACCCAGGAAAGCAGAAGTGTGAGTCTGGGATGCTTCAGCTGTTTCTGGTGGTGCCTCAACCTTCAAAGTGTTTCACAGATGCAGTCAGGTGTGTGTTTACAGAAATATGTGGATTGAAGAAGCCTCTAAGTCCCTCTTGCCTCTGAATTCTCTTCACTCTATTTCAGCACTAGAATGCATAGCCTAGAGTTGTCCTTGTGTAAGACAATCTTCTTCCAGAGTAGTGCAACCAGAGAAAATCTCACCCAAGATGGACAGAAGGAATGATTGATTATTCCATACCCTTATAATTGTTGGAAATTCAGATAAAGCATTGTCTGAAACAATAGCATCTAGTTTACCCCTGTCCCCTCAAAGACCATAGAGCTCAGCCTCAGAGATTCATGGCTCTGTTGCAAAATTCCCTACACATTTTTTTTAAAAAACAGGAAGTGAATAACTCTTGAATATAGAGTATTTTTCATGTTTATGGATTTATATAAATTGTCCAATAGAATTAAATTGTCCAATAGAATTTGGTAAACATTCCAAATTTCTTTCTTTCTTTCTTTCTTTCTTTCTTTCTTTCTTTCTTTCTTTCTTTCTTTCTTTTTTTTTTTTTTTTGGCAGGCCAAACCCTAGTTTATTTCAGTGTCAGCAACAGCTTAGTCATCAAAAAAATAAACTCTACCCAGGGCAACAGAAGTCTCTACAGTGAGGCTAAGGGCTCAGCCGCCAGGCGGCAAACATCAAGGATGCATGGCGGGCACTGTCTGGGTAATAAGTTAGAAAGCAGCAGCCTGGTGGTGGTAAGGGCCAGGCTTCACTTCTGGGCGGGCATGAGGTCATCGATAGCCTGACCCTGCTCAAGCCGCTGCTCCATCTCAATGAGTAGCTTCACTCTGTCCACCACCATCTGTCTGCACCAGCTCTACCTCAGAGAAGCCCAGGCAGTCAGTGTTAGAGACATCAAAAACACCTACAGCAGCGAGTTCCACGCCACCTGTGCCTCTCTTCTGAAGCCGCAGCCGCTTGAGCACCTCCGAGAACTTCTCGTGCTTTCTCAGGTGGGACAGCTTGATGTGGACACCTGCCCAGAGCCCGGTGCCCAGCACCCAGGTTGAATGGGCACGTGAGGATGTAGCTCAGGTGAGGGTTCCACATGAACTCATAGTTCTTGGACTTGAAGAGAGTTTCGATCTGAGTGAGGCCAGTGCAGAATCGGGTGAACACCTCCTTCATGTTGTCCCCCTTCTGCATGGAGATGACACGCAGGTGGTCCTCCTCATTGATCCACACCAGGAAAGTCTTATTGTCATTGTGTCATATGCCCTGAGCATCCGGCCAGTCGCAGACCATGCCGGAAGCCAGCAGCAGAGGCGACACGGGCTTGTCGAAGAGGAAGTGGTCGTCAATGAGCTGCGGCTGCTCCGCCTCGGTCATACTCTTGAGTGCGTAGTACCTGCCAGACAGGTCGATATCTAGGCTGGACAGGGCTTCTACTGCCAGCTTCTCGATGGGGAGGCACTCCCACGGCTGCAGTGCTTGGGGGGTAGGGGAGGACAGAAGTCGCAGATGCTGCGGCCTGTGCGCACCTGTAAGCTCAGCACATAGTTGGGGTCCAGGTCATCACCACCCTGTAGGTTGTCTGGGTTGAGGTCGGTCTTGTGCTCATTACTGGGCTGATAGCTGCCGTGCAGGTCCTCAATAATGAGGTCGAAAAGGTCCTTGAATACGTTGTAACTCTCCGCCACTGCACCCACGGTCAAGATGTACGGGTGGCCCAGATTGTCTACGCCAGTCGGAATGACGTGGTCCAGTGTAAAGCCACTCGGCTTGCACTTGGCAAGGAGCTCGGCGTAGACCTCGGGGGTCAGCATCTTAGCCATATGGTTGTTGTGGCTGCTCAGATCAGGGAACTCATCTGTGACCCGCACAATCATCTCGCCGGCAAGAACGCACGCGGACACCAGGATCCTTCTGCAGCAAACGTTTATTACATCTTTAAGAGGAGGACCCCAAGCCCCGAAAAGGCACTGCTTATATATGCCCTGGAGTGGGGGTGTTCACCTCTGATTGGCTGTTTGCTCATTACCTCATGAGACGCCCCGGGATAGGCTGTGACTTGGCGCTCTCTGACCCTTAGCACATGCACAGACTACTTGTTACAGGGAGAAGACACCAGATGCTGGCACCATCTTGTAATGGCAATTGCCAGCTCTGGTGTGGCTCTCTACACTCATCCTTGGCCGGGAAGTGCAGCTTCTGCGTGTTATGGCTGTTGGAGAAGGGCATGGCGGCAGCGGGCAGGATGTGGAACAGAGCAGGGGCAAAGAGTGCCTGTGCTTGCAGCTCCTGGCGCAGCACAGAAGAACCCATTCCAAATTTCTTGATGAAATGTTTACAGTTAGTACTTAACAGACAAAAAAAAAAAAATTAAAGAGATTGAAACACTAAAACTATGTTTGTCAGCTGAAGTTTCCATAAGTCTCTGGAATTATTTTAAAATCATTGTAAGTTGAAAGGACTAAGAAAATTGTTATTTTTACAAAAAATGGAATAATGGAGGATAGGTTAGCATTTCGATTCACTTTTGCCTCCACAGAATTTTATGAAAATAGATCAAGCTGTAAGCTTAGCATTTTATTTGAAAAACATCAGTGAAATATTTGTAGGTGCTAGGACAGAGGTTTTTGAAAAGGACAATAAACACAGTGATAATTTTTGCTAAGTATGAAATAAATATAATTTATCTCTTGATAATTTAACAAGTAGAAATAACATTGCAAAGAAGAATCTTCAAGCCTTAAATAAGAGGACTTTGATCTATGATTGTTATAACAGATTAGGGCTTAGCAGTAAAAAGATAGTTTTGTAAAAGTGATGAAGAATTTAAAATTCAGTAGAGTGTTTTAGTTATGTTCTCTAAACACAGGATTTGGATTTTAGAGACTGGAGTATCTCCATGATTCAATTCCATTCTGGCTTACATAGTAAGATCCAGGCCAGCCAAAGTTACATAGTAAGAACCTGTCTCAAAAACAAAGACTAATTTGGATAATATCTCTGTACGCTCTGGTTAGTCTGGCTAAGGGTTTATAAATCTTCTTGATTTTCTCAAATAATCCAGAGAACCAAATAACCCTATTTTAAAAATGAAGTACAGAGCTAAACAAAGAGTTCTCAACTGAGAAATATCGAATGTCCCAGAAACACCTAAAGAAATGTTCAACATCCTTAGTCATCAGGGAAATGCCAATCAAAACAACCCTGAGATTCTACCTTACACCACTCAGAATGGCTAAGATAAAATACTCAGGTAACAGAAGATGCTGGCAAGGATGTGTAGAAGAGGAACACTCCTCCATTGTTGTTGGGATTGAAAGCTGGTACAACTCTGAAAATCAGTCTGGCAGTTCCCCAGAAAAATGGACATAGTATTACCTGAGGTCCCAGCTATATCACTCCTACAGGAATATACCCAAAAGATGCTCAAACATATAACAAGCACACATGCTCCACTATGTTCATAACAGCCTTATTTATAATAGTCAGAAACTTGAAACAACCTAGATGCCATTCAACAGAGAAATAGTTACAGAAAATGTGGCACATTTACCCAATGGAATTCTATCTAGCTTTTAAAAATAATGAGTTCATGATATTCACAGGCAAATAGAAGGACCAAAAAATATTATCCTGAGTGAGGTAATCCAGTCATAAAAGAACACACATGATATTCATTCACTGATTAGTGGATATTAGCCCCAAAGCTCAGAATACCCCAGATTCAATTCACAGACCATATGAAATTCAAGAAGAAGACCAAATGTGGATGCTTCAGTCCTTCTTAGAAGGGGAACAAAATACTCATGGGAGGTAAAGGCTAGGAGGCACTTAGGAGGAAGAGAGGAAAAGGGGGGCAGGATCAGGTATGGGAGGAGACTGGGATGATATACAGGGGGTCAGGAATTTGAACAGAGGTGTGTAGCAATGGGGGATGGGGAAGTGGGAGTAGCCACCACCAAATCCCAGATGCTAGGAAAACAAGAGACTCCCAGAATGCAATGGAGATAAGATTAGCTGAAATGTCCAACAATGGGGAGAGAGAACCTGTAGAGACCATATCCAGAGTTGAGGCAATGCCCTGGCTGGGGGAGGGTGAGACCCACTCATCTCAAAAATTTTAACCCAGAATTGCTCCTGTCTAAATGAAATAGGGGAACAAAGTGTGAACAAGAGACTGAAGGAAAGGCCATCCAGAGACTAATTGCCACTTCTGGAGATCCATCCCATACACAGACACCAAACCCAGACACTATTGGGCATGCCAAAAAGTGCTTGGTGACAAGAGTTTGTTATAGCAGACTCTTGAGAGGCTCTGTCTGAGCCTGACAAAATACAGATGCTTATATCCAACCATGGACTGAGTGCAAGAACCCCAATGGTGGAGTTAGAGAAAGGACTGAAAGAGCCGAAGGGGTTTGCAACCCTGAGGAAGAACAACAATACTATCCATCCAGTCCCCTAGAGCTCCCTGGAACTAAACCACCAACCAAAGAGTATACATTGGGGCCCCCTGACTCCAGCTGCATATGTAGCAGAGGACGGCCTAGTTGGTCATCAATGGGAGGAGGGGCCCTTGGTCCCGAGAAGGTTCTATGCCCCAGTGTAGGGGAATGCCAGGACCAGGAAGCGGGAGAGAGTGGTTTGGTGAGCAGTGGGAGCAGGGAGGGAATATGTTTTTTATTTTGTTGTTTTTTCTGGAGGGAAAACCGGGAAAGGGGATATCATTTGAAATGTAAATAAAGAAAATATCTAAGAAAAAAAAAAGTATGTATTGTAAAAGCAAACATTTCGCTATCATGCTCATGTAAAGGGATTGTGAAAAAAACAATTTTTTTAAATTAATTACTACA
>JADRCD010233170.1:0-10196 GCA_019843815.1 Montemys delectorum | reverse complement strand
ACCTCATAAAGTTGTAAATTATGCAACTTATACAGAAGTAGAGGCTCACAGCCATCCATTGAATTGAGTACAGGGTCCCCAATGAAGGAGTCAGAGAAAGGACCAAAGGAGCTGAAGGGTTTGCAGCTCCTTAGGACGAACAACAATATGAACTAACTAATACCCTCAGAGCTCCCAGGGAGCTCAACCACCAACCAAGGAGCATATATGGTGGGACTGATTGTTTTGGCTGCATGTGTATAGTAGAGGATTGCAAAGTTGAGCATCAATGGGAGGAGAGGCCCTTTGCCTTTTGAAGGTTCTGTGCCCCAGTGTAGGGGAATACCAGGGCCAGTAAGCAGGAGAGGGTGGGGTGGTGAACAGGGGGAAGGGGAAGGGAACAGGGGTTTTTGTTTTTTGTTTTTTTTTTTTTTTTATTTTTTTTGGAGGGGAAACTGGGAAAGGAGAAATCATATGACATGTAAATAAAGAAAATACCTAATAAAAATAATTAGAAGTATGTGATTGCTTAAAGTTTCTCTATTCTTCAATATTTGCCATGAGTCAAACTTTTAAAGATGTTTCATTATATACCATTTACATATATAATCATCATACATTTAAAAATTATTTAATAGTTGTAGTTAAATTACTGTATAGAGAAATAGAACAGTGATTGTTTTATATTCATGTCTTAATTTTAACCTTTACTCAGTTTTCTGAAATACATTGAACATCTGACCTTGGTTAGAAGAAGCAAATTTTTCTCAGGTATATCTATAATCACGGTGTAATTTAAAACACAGTGAAAGAAATCAAGCTAATTAACTAGACTAATGTCTTTACTTATACTCCTATTCACTAGAAATCACTGTAAGATAATTGTAAGTCTATTAAAGAATGTATGTAGTTCAAATTATGATAAAATAAGAAAAGATAAATAATTTGTCATTATTAGAGATTTTGATGAATTTTTCAAAAGACACAAAACAGGAAATGTCAGAGCCAGAAGTATAGAATAATTAGGGAAATACATCAGAGGGGAGAAAGAGAGAGAGAAAGAGAAAGAAAGAGAGGGACGGACAGAGAGAGAGAGAGAGAGAGAGAGAGAGAGAGAGAGAGAGAGAGAGAACACCTGCAACTCTTCTAAGTAAAATATTTGTTATGATTCTCCAGAATTGGAAATAATAAACTAAAGATCTGAGCAGGGGTGTAAATGGGGTAGATATGCAGCTCTACAAAGGTATACCCATATTTATTTTTATCATCTATTCCCGTTATGCAAGTTGATAAATAATTGATTGCTGAACCTCCACTTTCCAGGTTCCCTGAGTTTTCCCATGATTCAGTATCCATAAGATTAATACTGGCACACATGTGACTTTTCAGCAAACTCCTTATCCATTTGATTCTTAGCTGCCCAGATCTAGGTGGAAATATCTCATCTTAGATAGAATAATATCCAGAAACCTTAAAGATGTCATTTGATGGGCATGTCATTAAAGAGACTAGTCTCAGACTTTGACAGAAAAGCCTTAATTGTAGCATCAATTAAAACAGAGACTCATAACTTGTCAAAATTATTTTCATAATTGATGTTTTTGTCCTTGACCTAAATGGAAGGCTCAGAGAACATTAAGGATGGGGTTCGGGTTGTAAGAATATAAGAGGCAATAAAAAAAAAGCGTATACTACAAAAGACATCTTTTGGACATAACAGCTGTGGTTATGAGCATAAGATCGAGTATATCAACATTCCTTACAAGCAGAATAGGGCTAGTGGCAGTGTATAGTTGTTGGGGAAGGAATATAATTTTCTTCAGTGGTGTAGTCCCTGAACAATATCCTAAACTCCTATAAAAAACTTCCCACCCACGCTCATTCAAGCAACCCTAATTAAACTTGTTGGGTCACCCACATAAAAGGACATGAAAGGAAGATAGGAACATCCTGGAAAAAAGAAGAGGGAGGGCACATTGGTGCATTGACAGAAGCCAGTGGGGATTATGACGAGTGCTGGAATTCACTATACACGTGTATAGAACTGACAAAGGATATTCTTTTTGAAAAGATACTACTTGGAATGACTAGCATTTATTCTTGATTCTCTTTTTTCAATACATCTTCAAGACTGTATTAGTTAGGGTTCTCCAGACTAACCAAACTTATAAACTGAATATATTATAGAGAAAGGGATTTATTACACTGACTTACAAACTGTAGACCAACGAATCCAACATAGACTGCCTATAAATGGAAGCTCCAAGAATCCATTGTATCTCAGTTAGTTTTCAGTGCACACTGGAATCCTGATGAAGTAGGCTCTAATGCTACTGAAGGAGTGGACTTGCTAGCCAGGTGATAGTCAGCAGCCAGAGCAAAAGCTTCCTTCTTCCATGTCCTTATGTAAACTTCCAGCAGAAGGCACAGCCTAGATTGGAGGTGAGTTTTCACAGCACAAAAGATCTGAATTAAAGGTATGTCTCCCTACCTCAAAATCCAGATTAGAAGTAAATCTTTATACTTCCAATTAGGCAAATAATCCCCCATAGGGGTACCTCTCCATTTTTGGGTTTTAGTTAACCCCAGATGCAATCAAGTTGACAATGAATAAAAGCCATCACAAAGATATTCACTAGTGACATCTTCTTCCAGGAAATAAATGCCTTACTTTTATATAGACTCTAATTTGAATATTGAGCCCAAGAAATATATGTAGGGTAATTAGATTGGTTCTGAAGCCTTCTCAGTAGATACAGAGGATGCTAGATGGAATTAAAGTTACTGATCAAAGGTACTCTAATATTTTTCATCTATTAAGTATTTGTGAGTGTGTGTATGTGTGTGTGTTTCAGGAGCTATTCTTTAGAATTTATTTGAATAAACAAACATATTGATTTCATCTATCAAACCAGTTAAGGAGGTTACCATTAGGATCTATATTCTGCGTTGAGAAAATTAAAATTAGAGATGTATAGATTCTTTGTTGTAATAGTACTCCTAATACTTTATTTTAATTCGGCTTCCAGTGCTTCCAGACTCTGAGGGTCTCTGCCCCCAGCTTGCTTTGATTGGTAGTAAAGAGTTACCATACAGCTAATGACTAGACAGGAAGATGGAGGCAGGACTTTTAGATTGCATGGACAAGGGACCGAGGAGAACGAATCACCATGACGGGGAAGCAGAAATATTCAGACTAAAAGGCCCACTATTATGTACGAATCAGGGTAAGTGGCCACAGGGGCCACTCCCAGGGCAGCAGAGATAAAATATATTAGCAAATATTAATTCAGGAATACTGGAGGGGAGTGTGTGCTAGTGGTAGAGAGGTTTAGAAGTGGACAACTATTCAGCTAGTATAGTAAAAATTAAGCTGACCTGTGTGTGTGTGTGTGTGTGTGTGTGTGTGTGTGTGTGTGTGTGTGTAGTGTGCTTGTTTCATTTGCAAATCTAGAGCTCTTAAGCAGCTGCAGAGGAGATGCATCCAGTTGGGAATTTAAAGCAGATTAACTATTCATTGCTACAATTCTTTATAGAAGTAACACACCTAGACAGTATAAAGTTAGAGTTTATATGGTGGTTTAAGGGTGCTCTAGTCCCCTTAAAAGAGATTTATTTTTTATTTTTATGTATGAATGTTTGCCTGCATATATGTATGTATGTCATGTGTTTGCCTGGTACCCACAGGGGCTAGAAAAGATGTCAGCTATTCTTTGAAACTGAAGTTATAGACAATTGTGAGCTATTATACAGGTTTTGGGAACTGTTACATTACAAAAGCATCAATTTCTCTTAGTCATTGAGCCAGATCTCTATCTCCTCTAGCCACACTTTTGTCTTCTGAAAACTTTTTGCTTCTTTCATACACTTAAATCTTACATTCTTAGTTGGGAAAAATTTCATTTCATTTACTGGGGGTCCTAGATTATTTAGTATTATCCGCTCACAGTCTTTCCATAGAACCTTCATGGTGAAGATAGACACTTCATGGTTTCGATTGCCTTATCAGTTAATTGCATTTACTGGATAATAAAAAAATTGAAAATAAATGAATCAAGAAAATATTTTGGTAGTAGTGAATGCAATAAAATATATCATAATAAATTAGTGAGATTCAAACAGAATTAATAAAACAAAACATATAATTACAGACTAAGTAAAAGCAAAAAATGCTTCAATAGACACAAAATAAGGAAAATATCCAAGTTCACTGAAAATAAACAGCCCCCCCAAAATTACTTGTCATCCATGACAATCAAAAAAATCATTTTCTGAGAACAAAAGTCTCATAATTACAAAAACTATATTTTACTTGGCCATAAAATGGACAACATCTCTGTATTATTTACTTTATGATGTATATAAGTACTCAAATCTGACTTCAGAAGTAGAAAAACTCTGAGTGTTCCAATAAGAAGAAAAAATTGAAAATGTATTTGATGACCTATACTTAAAACAGTATCACAGATAGCTTTTCCAAGAAAAAATATCTTTAAGCAATATGGTTTCAAAGTATTGAAAAAAATACAAATTATTACAATGCATTGTATAAGTTTAGTGGATTTTGTTAATGTTATTCTCAAGAGTAATAATAAAAACCTTGGATTTATGTAATAATAAATACAAAACACTAAGTAATTTATAACTTAAGTACTGAAACATTTAAAAAGAATAATACATTACCATGAAATAAATATTGAGCACAAATAATAAAAATTGGCCAGAAATGTAAGAAGAGTTCAATATCAGAAAATTCATGACTATAACTTGTTAAAGAGTTAAATGGCATTATCAAGGAAGCAAAAATCATTTGGTCAAATTTAGTATTTTTTTTCAATCAAAACTTTATTTTTTAAAAAATCTTTGTTAAATTATTTTATTTATTTACATCTCAAAGATGGCCCCCTTCTTGGTCCACCCTATCCATGTTCTTCACCTCATTCCTTGTCTCCCCACCTCTGTGAGGGTTCTCCCCTACCTGCCTACCTACCCATCCACCTCCATCTCACCCCCACCAGCATCCCTCTTCCCTGGGCCATCAAGTTTCCACAGGAATAAGCTCATGCTCTTCTACTGAGGCCAGATAAGGTAGTCCACTGCTACACATGTGCCTTGGGCCACGAACCATCCCATGTATGCTCCTTGGCTTCTGGTTTAGTCTCTGGGAGCTCTGAGGGAGTCTAGGTTAATTGACACTTGTTCTTCCTATAGGGTTGTAATCCCCTTCAGCTCATTCAATCCTTACTCTAACTCTTCCGTAGGGTCCCAGACCTCAATTCAATGGTTGGCTATAAGTGCATACATTTGTCTCAATCAATTGCTGGTAGAGCCTCTCAGAGGGCAGTCATACCAGGCTTCCTTCAACAAGCACAACATAGCATCAGTAATAGTGTCAGGATTTAGTATGTGTGTATGGGATGGATCCCAAGTAGGCCAGGTCATTGAGTGGCCTTTCTTTCAGTCTCTGACCCATTTTTATCCCTGAATTTCCTTTAGACAGAAACAATTCTATGTTAAAAATTTTTAAGATGAGTAGGTGATCTCCTGTCTCAGCTGGGAGCCATTTCTGTCTACTGGAGGTAGTCTTTTCTGGTTCCATCTCCCCACTGTTGGGCACTTCAGCTAATGTCATCCCTATTGAGTCCTGGCAGATTCTCACATCTCAAGTCTCTGGGACTTTCTTGAGTTTTCCCCTGCCCCCTAACCCCCACTGCTGAATATTTTGTTTCATTCTCCTGGCTCTCTGGGGTCCCTCATGTCTCTCCCTATACCTGATTATGCCCCCACTTTTCTCCTTACCCCTCCCTTCTCCCACACCATTTCCTCCCTCCTTCTGCCTCCCATGATTATTTTGTCTCCCTTCTAAGTGGGTATCAGGCATCCACACTTGGGCCTTCCTTCTTGTTAAGCTTCCTACAGTCTGTGTGTTGTATCATGGGTATTCTGAACTATTTGGCTAATATCCATTTATCAGTGAGTATATATACCATGCATGTTCAGTTTGATCTGGTTACCTCACTCAGAATGATATTTTCTAGTTCTATTCATTTGCCTGCAAAATTTATGATGTCCTTGCTTTTAAAAGCTGAATAGTATTCCATTACATAAGTGAACCACATATTCTGCATCCATTCTTTGGTTGAGGGTCATCTGGGTTGTTTCCAGCTCTAGCTATTACAAATAAGGCTGCCATTTACATAATGGAGCATGTGTCCTTTGGTGTGATAGAACATCTTTTTAGGTATATTCTCAGGAGTGGCATAGCTGGGTCTTCAGGTAGAGCTATTTCCAATTTTCTGAGGATGATAGATGGATTTCCAGTGAAAACAAGTCTCAACAATAAAAGAATTTCTGGGGAAATCACCATCCTGACTTCAAGCTCTACTACAGAGCAATAGTGATAAAAACCTCACGGAATTGCTATAGAGGCAAATGGGTCCATCAGTGGAATAGCATTCAAGACCCAGAAATAAACTCACATACTTGTGGACACTTGATCTTTGACAAAGAAGCCAAAGTCATATAGTGGAAAAAAAGAAAGAATCTTCAACAAATGGTTCTGGTTTAACTAGAGGTTTGCATGTAGAAGAATGCAAATTGTTCCCTATTTATCTCCTTGTAGAAAACCGAAGTCCAAGTGCATCAAGGACCTCCACATTAAACTGGATACACTAACTCTAATAGAAGAAAATACAGTGGGAAAGAATTTTGAACACATTGCCACAGGGGAATATTTCCTTAACAACAATGGCTCATGCTCTAAGATCAACAATTGACAAATGGAACCTTATAAAACTGAAAAGATTCTTTAACACAAAGGACACTGTCAGTAGGACAAAACAGCAACCAACAGATTGGGAAAAGATCATCACTAACCTTACATCTGATAGAGGGCTAATATCCAAAAATATACAAAGAACTTAAGAAGTTAGACTCCAAAAAATCCCCAAATAACCCAATTAAAAATGGGGTAGAGATCAACAGAGGAATATTGAATGGCTGAGAAGCACTTAAAAAAACGTTCAACATCCTTGGTCAACAGGGAAATGAAAACCAAAATGACCATGAGATTCCACCTTTTTTTCAATCAGAATGGATAACATCAAAAACTCAGGCAACAGCAGAGGTTGACAAGAATGTGGAGAAAGAGGAACACTCTTTCATTGCTGGTGGGATTGCAAACACGCTGACTGAAACTTTTAAAAAGGCATATGTCTGCTAGGGAAGCAAAACCTACTGGAGGTATTTCACACAGAAACGTAATAATGGAAATTGGTTATTTTTCAAAACTGAAGTAAACACTTTGTTGTACCTTTCCCACTGAAAATTCTAGAAAAACATTAGTTGACAGGACAGAGAACTGAGTGGTATAGAAGGTCTCCTATTGGAGTTCATGACTTCCCCCATTTATCAGGAAATAAGGAAGTTCTTGCAAATTTCCTAATTAAGCACTTCAGGAAGTCATTGGTTCTGGTAACAGCTAGCAGCTACACTGAAATGGTTAACTCCAGAGGAAAGTCAGGGATTGCTACTCAAATCTGTGAGAGACCAGAATTCTGCTCTCTGTTACTGAGTGAATGTTTTCCCCATCCATCTTAACCAGAAAAATGCTCTCAATGAAATCAAACCTAGAAGCTCTTGGGCAAAAGCTTTTAGAAATGGTGTTTTCTGGCTTCCTGTAGTATGCAGAGAGTGTTAAAAGGAGCTGCCATTGTTTTATTGTAGATACATAGAACATCAATTACAGCCATGTTTATAGTTCATGATGGGTTAGGGAGAACAAAGCTATTGAAATCAGCAGCAACCGATGTCCACTGGTGCTGATGTTTTCATAATCAAATGCCTAGAAAGTGACATGAGATGGTGAAAGCATTAAAGGCACCATATTTTTAATATGATGAATATTGTGTTAGGTCTAACTTACTAATTAATATAACTATATATAATACAGTATATCATGTAACTGGAATGGAGAGGTTACTCTTTATCATTTGAGTGGTAAAATATTAGATGAATGTCTTCTGAGTTAAGGATGTAGAGCAATGTTAGACTGGTTGCCTACCTTGTATGAGACCTTGTATTCAATATTCAGAGCCAGATAACATTTTTTAAGTTGTAATTTTACAATTAGAGTGAATGGCTTTCTCTAACTTATAAGACAAAGTCAAAATTAAAATGAGAAAATAAGTGTAAAATATAAATTAACATGTCATAGAAAATAAAAGGAATGAATAAATATCATGCCTTTCCAAGATAAAAGTTTAAGCAAAGATGGAAAATGCATAAGGTTAACAAATAAGAATGTATTGGTAAAACCTAAGATTTATTACATGAGAGGAGAAACATCTCCTCACACTTGTCATGTTGTTATTAGTAAGCATAACATTTCTGAAAGAAATTTCTGTCTATGAAAGCATGTATTTATAGTCAGCACTTCTAATTTATAGGAAACTCATGCATGCAAAAATATGCACGTAAAAGGATGACTGATAATCCAAAATGTGTTTTAAGCATACCAAATGGAAAATTTCTAACATTCTTTCATATATGATTTACATATATCTTATATAATGCTATTCAATAATTGAAAGAATGTGCTTTGTTTTAAGAGTTAACTTGGAGTGATTCCAATTATATATTGTTACACATGGCAGCAAGATGCAGAAAAGCCAGTATAAGATGGTATCCTGTATGTTTAAAAGCATACACTTATACATTCGTCTATGTATTAAGGAAATTGTTTTTTTTAAAAAAGGTGTTAACTGATATAATTTAAACTGTGAAAATGTATTGCTTTTAGAAACAAGAGTGAGATGGAACAAAGAAGATCTGGGATGACAACATGAGATAATTGCCTTTTTTTAAAAAAAGAATATATGCTTTCCTTATTGATTAAAGATTTTATTTAATATTCACAACACAAATATCTTTAGAAGAAATCACCCCCAACTTACTCCACTCCAAATCCTTCCTTACGTTTCCCCCTCAGCTTTATGTACGCTTTCTTTCTTTCTCTTTGTTAGTCTATTTCCACTGAGTTCACTTAGTTCTGTCTGTATGGTATTGGACCATCTGAAGAAAAGTGACTCTCCCTCAGTAGAGTCAATTGCCAATAATTCTTCATATAGAGGCTGCGGTTAATGAGACCCTCCTGTCGTCATGCTGTAATTTTGTTTGGCTTGATCTCGTGCATATCTTGTGGATGCAGTCCAAGATGTTGTAAGTTAATATACTACATTATCAGATCCAGCAAATAGTCTTTTGCTATAGACATTCTCTTTCTCTACTTTTAATCCTTCTACTCACTCTTATACAAAGATCTTTTGAGCTTAGTGATCCAGTCTTTTATCCTCTGCATGTTTACTGGTTGATAGTATCAGTATTAATCACCATCTATTGCAAAACAAACTTCTCTGGTTGAGAGTTGAGAGAGACATTCATCTAGAGGCATAAAGATTAGAACAGGATGCACCTTATTACTGAGAACTTAACAGAACCACAGTACTAGAGTTTTAGTTGAGGCCTGTGGTCTAGCCAACCACATATTTTTGGCACAGTTAACAAGGTATGGGGCTCATTTATGGCATATACTTTAAAGGCACGCAGAAAGTGGTTGGTTACTCCAATAATATTCCTGACATTGTTGTACAAGTTTGTGTATGTTCCTAGGCTGGTCATTATTGTGACATCCAGAGCTCTTTTATGGGTAGGACTGATAGCTACTTTTTCCCTCCACATAGTACCTTCCAAAACTAGTCACAGTGGATGAAGGTTCCAGGTGGATACTAGCTTGATTTCTCCATGTCCTATGACTACGTGGTGTCTTCAGCAATATGGCCTTACCATCAAGTTCTGGAAGATAACAAGGTCAATAATAATGTTTGAGAGGGAGTTTTTGGAGCCCCACTAGGCAACAAGCAGAAAATAGATAACCCATACCTGGCACTGATAATTATTTTTACTGGTTTTTTGAGAATTTCAAACAATGAGTTTTGATCATATTCATTCTCCATTTTCCAAAGGTTGGGCTTTCATTTGATAACCAGTTGTGTCCAGGGTAAGATATTGTCCTTACATTATTGGGCAACTTTAATTAAACTCCTTTTTATATATGTATTTATTTTGGAAGCCTCTATGGTACTAGGTTACCACATACCATTTTCAAGGGTCTTTGGTGTTGAGATTTTAATTTCTTACTTTCTCAAATTTTAATTTGG
>JADRCD010233169.1:0-12980 GCA_019843815.1 Montemys delectorum | reverse complement strand
CACTGCCCCCAGCCAGTTCAAGAGCAGAAGTTTGATGACAATTGGTGCAAGACTTAGATGGGACCAGCTCTGTAGTCAGCTGAGTTTCTCCTTCAGCTGTTGACCATTTTATCTTGCTCTTCCTCACCCTTATTCCCAACTTCTTTGGTTTTCTTGTTAAATTGCTTAATAATCTCTGGGGCCCCTCGTGTGATATTTCAATATATGTATGCAACATATAACGGCCACGTGAGAGAAATTAGCTCATTTCTTGCATCAAGTATCTCTTATCTGTTGTATTTGGGAACATTTTAAATCCTCTCTGCTGACTAGTTTGAAAAAATGCAATTGATTTTTATTGCCCGTAGTTACTTTACCGTGCTGTAGAGCGTTAGAAGTCATTGCTCCTATCCAACTTCATCTTTACGTACATTTGGTATCCTCTCAGCTCCTCCTCTACGTAGCAGACTTTGGTGACCAGTTTCTATGTAGAAGGCAGGAGGACCTTGTGCTTATAAGTAACAATAGGATTTATCCCTGTTTCTCCCAGGAATTCTGGGGCTGGTGATCTTTACGATCTGTAGAGCCTAGCCTCACCTGGATCCTCCAGACAATGACACTCACCCCAGCCTCTTCCTGGACTACTAAGCATTGTTTCTAAGTCAACAGAACCCCTTCTTATGCCCATGTACTTTACAAAGGAGTTGAGACATAGCCATGCCTTGTTGTGATAATTGTCACAAGGAAACTTTTTTCCCCCCCCCCAAAGTTGTACTACGTTAAATGTGCTGCTCAGGGTCAGACTCTAGATGTTTGAACCAACACCAGAGAAATAAGTTGTGATGAGCCAAATTTCCTGCTTGTCTTGTGTGGATCATTTCTCTGCCAGTCATGGTATTTGTGAGGACCGCTCCCTCCCCCGAACCCTACTCTCTACTTCTCTGAACTGGCTTTATTTTTCTGTGTCTAACATATTTTACTTGACACAGTATCCTTCAATTTCCATCCACGGTGTTTAAGATGATGAAATTTCATTCTTCTATCACCAAATGACAGTATACTAACAGTGAAAACCAACCATCAGTCAACACTCAGAGTAAAAAAAAATGTGCCCATCATCTGTATTAGTTGGCTTTCTGTTACTTCAATGAGGTTGATAAGGCAATTACTTTGTAAAGAAAGAAGGGTTGGTGAGCCCATGTTCTTATAGCTCCAGTACAATATTAGGTGGCCCAGTTGCCTTGAGCCTGTGCTGAGGGTACCAGATAGTAACATCAAGAGTGTGCACTGAAACAAACTACTCATTAGTGTGCTGGGGAGAAGAGAAATACCTGGAAACTGTGCTCCCATAATCCTCTTCATGGCACACCTCCAGTGACCTAACTTACTTTCGCTCAGCCTCAACTCTTGGAAGTTCCTCTGCCTCCAAAACATATGAACGCTCATCTGAAATGTTTGAGTGGCAGCCATACTGTTTTCCTCTAACAATCCCCAGTCCTGCCAGAGCAAGTACTGCACTGCAGGATTCTGGGTGTCTTGAGACATACTATAGACCTTTGGTTCCAGCCGAGCAGAATGAGACAGGCCCAGTTCCTCTTCAGGGAGAGTCTGAGCTGAGCATCCTGGCAGCAGCAGCATCCCAGGACCAGGCTCTGCCTTCATATGTCATTCCCGTTCTCTCTGCCTTCAGCTGCAGACAGAGTTAACACCACAGCCAGACAGCTAGCAGGCCAAGTTCAAGGACTACTCAGCTGCCAAGAGCATTTTCCCTATAAAGTGTCAGAGGTAGACAAGGCTGCTTGAAGCTCGTGTAACATTTCACCATATGCCATTTTGAAACAACCCTGTTCTGCAGGGACCCTTCAACGTGTTTTTCTTTCTAAACAGATCTGATGATAGAGACATGGGAAGTTCTGGAGCTCAGAGGCTGTCACAAATCTCACGTACTAGCAATTTTATCTTATCTCCTGGGCACCGTGGGGTGGGACAGAAGCTGCAGCTGAGTGCTGAGCTGACTAGACATCTGCCAGCATCTGCTCCTTGCAAACGGGAGGGCCTCTCTGCTGGATGGGCATGCCTGGTTTAAGCAAAGGCTTCAAAGCGTCATGAATACCATCTGAGTAAATGTAAAAGGATTGGATCCACGTACTTTGGTTCTTCTCACCTTCCACCTGCTCAGAAGTGAGGCATCTCAGATTTAAAGAAAAAAATAAGTCCGTTGTACATTTGTAAATAAAAAATGAAGACCAAGCAAATAAAGATTAAAACTGACATGAATTATCTTTAAGTAATATAATAAGTGTGGGAGGCAGCTCAGACAGTAAAGTGTGTGCCTACAAACACAAGGACCGCCATTCAATCCCCAGAACCTACATTTAAAATTAATAATAATAAAACCAAGCAGAATGTCAAGTGTTTGTAATCTCAACACTAGGAAAGCTGAGGCAAATACATCCTTATGACTTGCTGGCCACCAGCCTAGCCTATTCAGCAAGTTACAGACCCGTGAGAGATCTGATCTCAAAGTAGTAGATGGACATAACCTGAGGAATGACAGCCAAGGCTGTCCTCTAGCCTCCACCTGCACATACAAGCACATCTCTGCACATGAACAAATATGCACGCACACACATACTCACATGCACACATATATACCCATGCGCACACATGAACACACATGCATGCATGCATACACATCTGTACATATACATGTACATACAAAAACACACACATGCATACTCATGCACATGCACACATATGTGTACACACATGCATACACACCCATGCACACATATGTGCACATGCATGAGCACACACACAAGCAATAAAAAAAAAGAGCGATAAATGTAGACAATTACATGTTAGTCTAACTGGTCTATGATGACTATTATTTTCTTCATATAAAAAAAATCAATAAATGAAAATTGTTGTGGCAAAAAGAAGCCTCCCTGAGCTTGCAGAGAGGCCGTAACAAAGTACCATGAGTGGCTTGGGCCAGCACCAGGACATTTTCTCTCAGTTCTAAAGTTTGATATTATTCATTTCAGGTGGACTTGAAGACGAAGCCTCTTGGTAGCCTGCCCCTTTTCACGTGTCTGCACTGGATGTGGAACAACAGCACTGCCTCTCCACATTGGCAGAGGGTCTCAGAGGTGCACGCACGCTGCCAGGTACTATGGTCAAAGAGAGCCACACACCCCAGGAAAAAACTCTGGACAACTAGATTTCTGACTGCATCTAAGTGCAAGGGAGTAGTATCACCCAGCATCCCAGCACAAGGGCTTTGTGACACACGAACTAGGAAATAGCTTAGTCAATGTCACTCTGCCAAGGATCTTATTGGGTCCAAAGGTGATAATCTGAATCCAGAGCTATAATCCACGTGGGCACACAGTCCCATCAGTGGACTCCTTCCCATAAAGGAAAGATACTGCTCATTCCTCTGTAAGGAAGCGCAAGGAAGACACCACGCACTGAAATTTAAGAGTCACGAGGCCTCCATCAGAGCACTGGACAATAAGCTCTTTCAATCAAGCCAAAAGTTTTACCATTGGTTTGCATGGAAACAGCAAAACTATGCAACATGTCCCTTGGCACAAAATGCCCTGTTTACAATGCTAGATACAGAGGTCTTAGGATATACAATACCCCATTGTTCAGAAACAGAATTTGAGCAAAAATATTAGGGATAGGAAGCAAGTTGAATAGTTTCTGCTCAACTGGGAGAATAAGGAAATATAATTAATCTAATTCCCCCAGAATATACTTAATCAAGTATCTATTTATTCTTTGAAGATTTCACACATGTTTATAATGTATTTTGATCATCACTACCTGCAGACACTGCGCAGGTAATCAGATACGTGAGTTCATATGCCCCATAGCCATGTCATATCCAGAAGAGAGAACTTTATGCCTCTCTTCCCTAGGGGGCTCTTTCATTCTTCCACGATGTTCCTGAGCCTTGCAGGGGTTGGGGTGTGAGGGTGACACGGACGTCCCATCTACGGCTGAGTACCGACAACCTCCTTGCGGCATTGCAACTCTGGATTGGGTTGCTTAAATGAATGTGGAGATTGAAGAAAAAAAAAGACAACAGTTAAAGTTTCCTGAAAGAATAACAACCAAAACTTAATTCCAAATCAATAAACCTGAATTGTTTCTAATGGGTTCATTCTCTTGCTGTGCTATTCTCCTGCAGCCTTGGCTCAGAGCACCACATGCCTTCACATAGGATGACCATCAAGCCATGAGATGCCAACAAATGATCCCCAAAACACACTGGCTCCAATTCTAGACTATCACATGGTATGAATTGCAGTGGTTTTCCTTTACCTACAAAAATTTCTGCTATTATAGAAACATGATGGTTTAATTATGGAAGGCAAAGACTTAATTTTTTTTGCTACTCAAGATCACACAAAAATTTCTCAGGCACAAAAAAAAAAAAAAAAGGGTTAGACATGTGAAAGGTCTAAAATGACCTGGTCTAACTCAAGGGAATGAAGATAAGCACTACATTTTTTTCCTACAAAAGAAGTTAGTACTTGATCTCAAGATTAAAAAAAAAAGAGGAGAAAGAGGAGGAGGAACTAGAAAAAACTACACAAGGTTCTGAGCTGGAACCCGGAAGCCATGAAATGGAAGGTCTGGGCTTAAGTTCTTGTCCTGGGGAGAAAAGTCATGTATCTCAGCTTCCCATCCAAACCTGAGGGGAGTCAACCACTGAGCTAATAAACAGCACCTTGACCATGATAAGATATCTAACACTGGAAAACTGAACTGCCCAGGAGACAGTTTCAGATTTTACCGAACTCTAGCCTCCTGCCCTCCAGTTCAACCTTTCAGGGGGTTCAATGACATTAAGAGAAAGGGGGTTGCTAGACCAAAGGTCAGCCACACCTCTCTATTCAACAGCATCCAGTAAGAATCCAGGTAAGTCTGTCATTGGCTTGGGTCACAGAGAAGTCAGAGAAAAGAGTAGCCTGTTTAACAGGAATAGGCAGAAACTTGCAGCCAAATTAGTCATCATGTAAGCTTCTCTGTTTAATTTCAAAGTCTCTTACCATATGGGAAATTCTTCAAAGAGGCAGAGAAATTGGCTGTGTGTTGTTTGCCCTTGGAGGCATCTTTATTAAATTATAAATAGATGCATTTTTTTCCACATGAAAATCAGCACAGAGGGAAGCCTTGTTGCACTGTTTGGCTCTCTGTGCAAATCGTACTTTCAGTTATCTTGATCCTACCAAGTCACTCCACTTTCCTTCAGCATCTGGCCTTCGAAAGAGCACAAGGCACAAAAAGTAAAGGCAAGTGCTACCACATCGCCTAAAATGTGAATCAATATTAGCAAATGACTGGGTATTCCTTCCATCACATGGACCCTGTCTAGATCCCATGGGCTCAGGCTGCTTTTCTTCTTTTGTTTTACAGTATAACCCCTTATCAGCATTCCATTTAGTTTCTTTTGGAGTGGGTCTGCTAGCCTCCAGTCATGTCCTCCTCAGGTCAGGAGGGCTTTCTTAGATTCTTTATTTAACACTTAACATTTAACACTCTCTTCCCAGCCCAGTTGACTTTAAGAATATGCTTATCTCTAGAGTGTGTAAATCAAAACTTCAGACTTCTAAAACCCCATCCAAGCAGTAACAAAATATCTGCTAGTGGTTTTTTAAGCCATGATAAAAACTGAGTTATCTATCAAGATACATGCCAAACATAGCCATAGAAGTAACAGTTAAGTCTGGCAGAGTATAAGCAAAATGATAATGCTTAGTTCTATGTTACAGAGGGGAGAAATGAAGGTGAGAACCCAAGGACTATGCATAAGGCTAGCAGACTACTGCAATCTGAACTGAGCTTCCGCATTTTCTTCTTTTCCCTTCTTACTATACCTAGCACAAATGTCACAGTGTCCTGGAATTCATATATCGTCCCAGTGAGAAAGATTAAGTATGTTATTAAATGCCAGGATATATTAGCATGCAGTTTGCAGGCACAGGTGGATTTAGTTTGTTACAAATCCACATTTGAAAGCCACTGTTCACTAAGTATTTACTGTATCGTTAATAAAACCACAAAGTTGCAAGTCTTTAGTACATTTATCATCTCCTCCTATTCCTTACTTCAAAGATAATACAATTCTGTAGCATATGTAGAAACTGAAGCATAGAAAAGTTAAAGAACTTGCACTGGGACATGTATGTAATGACTCAATTAAAAAATTGACTTCATGCTATCTCTCTAGATTCAGTGACTGTATATGGATGAGTTCTTTTGCTATATGAATGTACAACTGATGCCCAAACCCCTACATTAATACAGTGTGAGTTGGGAATATTCACTCATCTAGTCAGGGTCACCTCTTTATTTCTGTAGGAGATATATATAAAGTCATAAATCTTGGTTACAAAATAGTGTTCTGTACTGTGAGTTTCCTCTTTTGACTGGTTAGTGTTAGGATACAGCCCACAGTAAGACAAGTCTCTAGTCCTATAAATAATACATGCAATCCAAATGATCCAATTTGTATAAACCAAATTCTTTCAAGCCCTCACAAAGAAACATAGGATGATGAAAGGAATGTGGACATTAAAGTCACATAAACTCAATAGTATAACCAGGCTTTGTCTGTTTTGTTATTATGCTAAGTGTTTAATTCTCCAGTGTGGGTACAGAAGCTCTGGTTTGCAACTGATGCTCATTACCATGGTGTGAATACTCCCATCATGACTCATTTCACAATTCCAACACTCTGCACTGGCTTGGTTGGAAAGAGACAATGACATTTGTTGGCTCCCAAGTGCAAGTCATTTCCAGTACACCACTCTTGGCAGACCCCAATCTAACCCCAGCTTGAAAATCCCCAGAACAAAACTTGGAGTGAGATACTCTACCTTCCTAAGTGCTGATTCCCACTACTGTTAAGTAGAGGATATCTTACGACCAGCAAGGAGGGTGTGAGCAGAAGGCTGTAAAGAGAAGAATAAACACGAGCTCTCTAGCCTTCCTGAAGAGCTATGCCCTCTGACAAAGAGGGGTAAAGAAACACTCTGTAAGCGTAGCCTATGCCTTCAAGCCATTCAGGAGGACACTGGTAAGGTGGATTGGCCGTGTGTCAAGGCAGGAGTCCTTAGTGGGAACAGAGCCCATCATCCTTCTCTCCTGTTTTAAGCTGCAAGCTTTATCCCAGATGTGTTGACTCTGTCAATGCTGTGTAGTAATATCATGGACCTATTTCCTATAGGTTGAAAGATCCCCTCCTAGAGAGAGAAAAAAGGGTCAGAAGATCTGGGAACTCACATGTTTACAAGATCTGGGAAGCTCACAAAATTCACAAGACTCTTCAAGTCCCTTTCCAAAAATCAGTAAATAATTGCTAAGATCAGAAGTTTGGGGGGTGGAGGGGGGGCAGGTAGCACTGTCCGAAAGTTGCATGGAAGGCGCTGGGGACACAGCTTCCATGAGTCATCACGGGTACTGTGACCGGAGTCCCTCCTGAGGGTAACCCTAATCAACTCATTGATCACTAATATGGACCTCGATGGAACCATTTCTTTGGTCTGCTGTTGCCACATCTGGATGTAATTCAATGCAATTTCCTCAAGAATAGTCAGGGATCGAGAACACAGCAAGGCTGGTCCAATGGCATGAATGCCAAGAGAGACAAACAAACTAACAAATGAGATTACCAGGGTTTCTCACCTTGATCCTTGACCCTCCTGCCTGCCCCCAAGGGAAGTTAAGGGAGTGTCACCACTTGTTAACTGTCTTAGTATGCACTGGCTCTTGCACCAGGGACATGGCCCATCAGCATGCCAACTCCATTTATAGAAGTATCTGGGGAAAGGGTACTCTGCCATGCCACATTTCTACGGATGCACAATTGCTAAGACGATCCAACCCCATGAAGTAAATCTCAGAGTTGTAAGCGGTGTTGTGCTGCTCGATTCTCTCCCCTTAGCTTTCCTGCATTTGAGTGAATCTAAATTGATCCTAGCTATTCAAAAAGAAAAAGAGATGAACCCTAGCTGTATTCACATATAGCCCTTACAATCACTGTCTACTCGTCCAAATCAAATCCCCCCATCAAGCAGTAAAATTGACTTAATATCGCCGAGAATACTCAAAAGATTGTGTTTACTATATGCCCAGTAGAAGAGTTCAAAAATGTGTTCAGTAAGAATAGCGTTAGTGAAGCATGCGGCTCTCTCCCAAGCAGTAGGTTTTGAAGGAGAAAAAGCATCTTGGTGGCTGTTTAGAACTGCGTCCAATTGCTTGTACTAGAGAGTTTCATTGTTCAGTGCAAGACACATCATCTCAACGTCACGGACCGTGTTAAATTAATCACAACATTAAATCACAGTTTTCTGTGTTGAGGAGCCACTGGGTAGTGGGCTTTTGGCTCAGCACCCAGAATTACTTGAGCTTTTGGTTTCTGTGTGTGTTAACTTGGCCACAAATCCATCCTGAGATCCATCAGATAAGAAGGGTATTCTCAGATTCGAGTAGGCTGAGCTCAAATCTTCTGTGACCTAGAACGCTCCAAGCCTCAGTGCGTTCAATGGATTTGGGATGATGAGAACTGAGGACCCAGAGTGGTCCTTAGTTAAATTCCCCCTTAGGAAGCACTACCTCTTGGCACATTTCCTAAGGATCTTGGTTTTCTGTCCTTTCAGCTCCTGCCACGTATGAAAAGGGAGAAAATGAAACGTGCCTGCCTAAAGTATAACTTGTGATGTGCAGTTACAAAAACTTAAGTCGAGATTTCTTTTTGTATGTCGAGCCAGTGTCTCAGACAAAAGCAACAGGGTTCTGACCAGGAATTCCAGGATAGCTGAGGATACAAGAAGAGGTCTTCAGGCCCCCCCCCCCCCAAGGCTATGAGGTCTTGTCAGGACCATTCTGTTCTTCACTATGGTACAACGTTCTAAGAACCCATCAAATTTAGGGATTCAAGGAACTCTAATGAACTTCATGAAAACGTTTGCAAATCCAGGTTCCTCGCCTCAGCTTTCATTTTCATGCTTTGTTTGCTGGTTTGGCTTTGAGATAGGGTCCCAGACTGAGATAGGCCTCAGACTGGCCTCAGGAATACTGCATAGCCAAGAACAGCTCTGAGGTCCTGATCTGCTGCCTCCACTTCCCGTACAGTAGAGACTGCCGGTGTGCACCACAGCCTCTGGTGCTCTGGTTGACAAGAACAATAAGACACCACAATGGCTGTGTCAGTTGCTTGTCACTGAGACAGGGCCCTAAAGGGCCTTCCTCTGCTACTTGGACGATTATAAGTCCATAAGGTGTTGAAAAATGCCATGTAGAACTGCTTTGCTTGCATGGGTGCATGGCACGCGCTGAGTGCATATGTATGCATATGTATGCATGTGTGTGCACATATATGTATGTGTATTTGTGTGCATACGTATGCAACGAAATTACAAACTCCTCAAAAGTAAATTGGTATTTTCCTTACCCAAGACAGATTTTCAACAAATGTTTTTATCCTTCAGCATAGGAAGTTTCTCCCTTGCCTCCAAGGCATAGAGGACAGAGCACAGCTCCTTCTTCAGGGATTTTTCCTCTGCTACTTCTGCTCTAAGCTTTTCCTGAGCTTGTATTGGGCATAGTCAGGAACTGTGTCTCGAGCTTATAGGCTTTCGTCATGGGGGATGGCCCCTCAGAGACAAGGCAGTAGGTAGGCTCATATTCAGAGCGAGGGCAGCTTTAGACTGGGTCATGGTAGTCTTGGAACAATCACAGAATGATCTCAGACATCTGACTTCCAGATATACGGACTTCAACCTTCTTAGAATTTTGATGGAACCACGTGACCACTTCCAACCAATGGAATGTATATGGAAGAGTCATGTGATCGTGCTAAGCGAGAGCATTTCATTGATGTAATCAGACCCTTAAGAGATCTTTTTTTATCTTGGCCACAAAGTCTAGGAAAGCCCGGAGGTAGTGTCTCTTCCAGGAGTCTTCCAGGAACATAAAATAGAACAAAGTCCAGAGTTAATTGCCTTAGGCTCATGGCGAGAGTCAGAACCATGCCTTAGCTTTTTTTTTTTTTAAAAAAAAAACTGCATCTCTGAGTTGTTTCCTAACCTGGTTTGTACATGAGACAAGTGGTTAAGGGATGAGTGAGAACAGGCAAAAGGAGAGATGTACCGCGTGGTCTCTTGAGCCAGGACAGGTCGTGTGCTCACTGCTGAGCTGATGCCGAGACGCCAACTCTGAGGATGTTGGCAAGACCTTTGCCTTCTTGGAGGCCGTGTTAAGGCATCTAAACAGTATGCATCCTACTCTACCATATAAACAAAATGCTATAGCAATGTAGAGTGGACCTCAATAGTTCCTAGAAAATCCGAGAATGGCTACTGCTAGGAACTGGATTTGAACAGGTGGACGCTGGATGGGATGTAGGAACTTTCTGGAGAGTGTTTCCAAGATCAGTGTCTAACTCAGGGAGACCAGAAGGAAAATCTGGGCTCTGATATGGCCACAATGAAGGTCTCAACTCACCCTAGCTATACTTAACTGAGTGAAGGAGAATCAGACACAGGGTGTGGGTAACACCCAGAAAGAAGGAAGTCTTAAGCTCACAGCTCTAGCCTATAGAAATCGCTGAAAGTGGGGCTCATCTACTTCCCTCCAAGAGCAGGATTCCTCTAACCTAGGAGGATACACACACCTCAGCCATAAGGGAGGAATAAAAGCCCCCAACATCCACTGGGCCCAGATAAGCGAGAAGGCACATCACAAACAGATGGAGTCAGGGAAGTCTTCAGATGCACAGAGCAGTCTGTCTACACAGCACCTGGCATGTAAAGCAGAGACAACGTGGTCATGGGAGTAGAAGAGGGGAACCCTGAGTTACTAGAGGTATTTACAGCTCAGGTAACTGGCGAGCATTGTGTGGTTTAAGGCAAGCTAAAACAAAGGAATCGCAAGGTCATGGCTCCACACCGAAGGAGAAAGGAGAACCCAAAACATCTGGGGTAACTAAAGAACAAAAGTGGATGGTTTAAAATGGTAATTCTTAAACAGGAAAGACAGGGACCAGGGAACACTGGAGTGGACCCCAGATACTACAGACTCACCGCAGGGACTTACCTAATGTACACATTGTATCAGCCCCATGAGAGTTCAGATCAGAGGGCATATGAAAGATTCTACATAGCTGACTCTGTGAAAGACTCAGGGCAAGACCCTATAGTTCGTTACATGGCCTTCACCCCTTATACATCCATGATAGGACATGGAGCACCAAGCTCTCCAGAACTGCCCATTACCTTGATGTGCTTCCTAAATATTTCCACGTCTTTAAAAAAACAAAATGCACCTTGTATCTTTAATTTATTAAGGGATGGTTTTCAAGTGTCAGTCATTTTATGAAAAGGAAAATAAAGAGAAGAAATTAAAGTTGCACTGCCATTTTATTTTATTTTTTTTTTAAGCAACTGGAAGTAATCAGTGTGCCTTTGCAACCAGTTTGTAAATGTTCTTGGAGACTGAAGGAACGCTGCTGCTGTCAAATGCCCTGCTGTGACCCTGGCAATCTTAACAGAAGTGGTTTGGAGCGATGCCTTGGAGGAACCGATCACAAGCTGGAGGAGCAAAAGAATAGACAGTTGTTTTTGGTTCCTTTGAAACAGTCAGCTGTGGTCCCTAAGGACCGTGTGAGCAGAAATACAGACCAAGAGATTCTTAGCCACTCTGATCTTTGGATGTAAATGGAAGATTGGTTTGCAAGCACAGCCCTGCACGCTGCTGTGTTCTTGGCAAGGCTGCTCACATTAATTCTGCATTGATCTTTGGACCAGAGCTGAGGCCACACGTATCTGTTTCTTTCTCTCCTTGGGATTGCAGAAACTTCAGTCACAATACCTTGTCTCCTCGTCCAAGTTTTTAACAGCATTAGTTGATTAAGCCCTGGGTTGCTCTGTGGAGGAGGGTGACTTAAGACACCCCTACAAGAAGGTAGACGTACCTACTCAACAGAGCAGTGTCCAGATGCAGCCTGACTATCATAAGCTACCGTTGCTCAACAGACCCTCCAATGAGAGTAATTGTAATGACCTTCACAAAAACCATCATGGCAGTCCTTTGTGGAGGGAGAGAGAGGATCTTGAGACTCATGAAGCCTTCAAGAAACCCTCACAGAGTCTGCTATCCCAAAGAATACAATCATCATAGAGCTGGAAAGATGGCCTAGTGGTTAAAAACACTGGCTCCTCTTCCAGAGGATTCAGGTTCAATTCCCAGCACCCACATGGCAGTTCACCACTGTCTAGAGCTACAGTTCCAGAGGATCTGACTCCCTCACACTGACAAACAGGCTGAGAAAATATCAGTCCAAATAATTAATAATGACAACAACAACTTTAGCCAGGTGCTACAGAGGAACCCTCCCCCCCCCCAAAAGACTTCAATCAGCATTCTAGAAGAGTTTAAACAGGGGTAGGGGATGTGGCTAAGCTGTGAGAGTACTTCACATGTATGGAGCCCTGAGCTTGCTCTCCAGCAAGGAGTAAGTCAGGTATGGTGGTGTCTGCCTAGAATCCTAGCACTTGGGAAGTAGAGACAGGGCAACCAGGAGTTCAAGGCCATCCTTAGCTTCTCAGCAGATTAACTTGATTAGGATTGGATTTCTTGGTCATGTCCTCGTGATGTATCTGCCTTCAAGTCATCCCCTACTTCTATAAGTTACGCACCCCCCAAAGTCAACAGTGCGCATGTAGAACTTGTATATTCTATCTGCAGTGAATAGATATATCTTCATGTCTCCCCTGGAAAAGTCAAACAACCCAAGCCAAACAAGAATTTATTTGTTCAAGGACTTGGACGTTTGTGGGGACCACTTGGCTATTGAAAAACAAAACATGCCTATATCTGTTCCTGCCCCAGAGAGGACCCTTAAAATATGTTTAGGGTTTGCTTTCCTTTTCATGAAAGACTGCTATTAATAGTCGCAGTCTGCCCACCCTCACACACACACA
>JADRCD010233168.1:0-13994 GCA_019843815.1 Montemys delectorum | reverse complement strand
CCAAACCACTGTCAATTAAATCACTCTCATGCCACATCTTCTACTGGAAGAGTCTATTCTACTTAAGAATAACCTTTTTGTTATTTTAGTTTCCAATATTATTTTTCTTCCTCTGTTATCCTGCTCAAACATCATCTGTGTCATCTCTTCTACTGTGTGTCCTCTGCTGCTGTGGGGAGGAGAGGATAGAATTCACCCAAATATGAACATAAGAAATGGAAAGCCAAGTGATAGGGCTGGCTGATGTCACCAAATGGCCAATGTGGAGTCAGTCTTCTGGCTACTTCTTCTTGACACTATCTGTCACCTCCCTTCACCTCATTCGCTTTCTGAGCATTATTTTATCCTCTATTGTCAACTTCTACCCATCTTTCCATTGTGGCTTTGCTGCTTATAGAAGGAAATGAAAGCAGAACTGTTCATTCCTGTGTCTTACATGCTGACAACAGTTTTGACACAGTTCTTTAGATGCTTACTACTTAGACGAAAATGTATTGTAATCAACAAGAACAATGATAAACATTCTTGTGTAATCACTGCATTTTAATTTTAGGATTTTTTTCTTTTAGATTTCTAAGCACTGAGAATAGAAACCAGGGCCTTATCCTACGGCTGAACTATAATAGCCCTACTTCTTAAGTTGGTTAAAGATCTTTACGCGTTTAACTTGTAATCCTAATGTTAGAGAATTCTAACATTAATTCTCTAAGGCAGAGACATTCCTTGCCTTTTTCCTGACTAAGAACCTCTTTCACACACTGTATGTGTTCCCACACATCCCATAAGTTTGATTTTACTTTTCATTAAAATTTCCCATCAGCATCAAAAGATAGAAAACTCAGAGAGGGATGACATAGGTTCCCCTTCCTTTGTACCATCAGACCCTCCAGTGCCTGGGAAGAGGGATGACATAGGTTCCCCTTCCTTTGTACCATCATCCCCTCCACTGCTTGGGAAGACACTTCCCTTGTTTACCTTCCTAATCATTTACACCAATTAACTTAGTTTATGTGTCTCCTAACAATTTTTTTTTTTTTATTTCACATGGTTGAATTGAAGACACTCAGATTCAGTAATAAATTCTGTTCCTTTCTTGATCGGCTTCTTACCAACCCACAAAAGTTCACTAATAATAAGAGTTCTAGTGCTTAGTTGTGAGGTTCTGGTTGACCCCCTTCTGAAGTTGTCATGTGAACATTATTATAAGTTTTCTAGAGACAAAGTCTGTGAGAAGGAAGGGACATGGAGGTTTTCTTGAACAGTATTTGATCTCTCAATGCTAAACAGAAGCTCTTTATTTTACTGAGTAACCTCTATGTCTCCACGATGCCATTCTAAAACACTGTCCTCAGAGAATTTAAAGTTAACAACCATTGCTGCTGTGCTGAACTAAATAAATATCTGTGTTATTCTGACAGAGAGTATTTATTGATTGCTTCCTAATATTTCCATCATTTTCCACACTGAATAATAAATGCCTCATTGCAGAGAAGTATAGTGGGGATAAAAAGCATAGCCTGATGCCTGGCCATAGGTTGGCATTTGACACGCATTAGTTTATTTTCTTCTGTATTCAGGTAAGTGCAAGGACATATGTATAGGTCACTGAATGTACTCATAGGACATATTTCTCACACAGATACAGATATTCTTCACTATGCTTGGTCAGAATAAAGGTTGAGGAAGCATTGCCAGCTCCTGCCCACAAGTGACTAACAATTTTGTACAATAGAGTTTACTCACAGCAAAACAAAGAGCTTTGATTGGTGACCTTTGAACAATCCCAAAGAATCTTGGCTTCTCACTTATTTTATTTATCTATAGCTTATCATTTTAAGGTCACAGGTGAATGTCATCTTATACTCGAGTTCTTCATGCAAGGGGAGAAGATCAGAAGACTTGCATGATATGATACTAAGGTTAGCATCCCTATCCCTTTTATGAGGACTGAGACATTTTTTCAAGCTATGCCTTTTCATATTTTATACTACTCAACTGAACTTATTAAACACAGAAACACAAGATGCCAAAGGGAACACTTTTATGACAGAGTCTTATGAATATAGTGTCTTTTGTGTTCACTGTTTAAAAATATTTTTTTTTTCAGTTTTGGGGGATTATAATGTAATGACATCATTTTCAATGTTTCCTGTTCCTTTTCCCCGTGCCCAATCTATCTTTGTACTCACCCTCTTGCTCTTATCC
The DNA here is from genome assembly GCA_019843815.1 of Montemys delectorum. NCBI lineage: Eukaryota > Metazoa > Chordata > Mammalia > Rodentia > Muridae > Montemys > Montemys delectorum. The sequence goes on along the minus strand of JADRCD010233168.1, from coordinate 11,789 downwards.
AAATTAATGGCTTCTTTTACTTTAATTGCTCTGTGTGTGTGTGTGTGTGTGTGTGTGTGTGTGTGTGTGTGTGTGCATTCTCAGGGGGGATCATTTAGTTGGAGTACAACCAAGTGTTGTATTCTTCCCTGGGAATTCTATTTCTCTAGCTGTAGGCTTTTCTAAGTTGCCAGTAGTTCCCTACGCAGCCTTGAGCTTCTCCCTTCCATAAGGGCATGTCTCCTGCATGTTTCTTGTTGGGATCATGGTCAAGTAGCCATATTCTTGTGACTAGTTTCTTTGTGGCATGTAGTTTCTTTGACATTTCTAGGAGAGAAATTCTCATACAAAACTGGGTGTTTCTTTGGCTCTTACAATCTTTCTGCCTCCTCTTCTGCAATGATTTCTGAGTCCCAGTTACAGCTGTGTTGTAGATGTATCTGCTGAGACTAAACTCTAAAACTCTGCTATTGTGGTTATCTATAATGATCTCTATTCAAGGTAAGTAGAGGGTTCCTTTTGAACTACAATTAACTGTGGGCATAAAGACAAATACTTAGGGATTATGCTAGTTTAGAAAAGTTGTAGTTGTAAATTCACCAAGATTCATCGCTCTAATAGCCCTGGTTAATTGGCTAGGTTTCTATTACCAGAAATTATTTCTTTTTGTGTTGAATGGGTCTTAAGTCCAATGATAGAGTTCTTGTTTACTACCAAGATATGCATGTCACGATTGTGCCCTTAGGATTATAGTGCCATGCTAGTCATTGTTGTGGTTCATAGGCATCATAGCTGGATAGGAGTATTGGCTGAAGCCTAAATGGTCAATTTTCTTTTCTTTTTATGTGAAATTAAATGTGGTAGTGCATATTTATATCACAAAAGGGAGCATGATGGCTTCTTCCATGTTAGCATAAGAGTTTATAATGCACTTTATGAGAATAGACATGTTCTAGCTCACTGCTCCTTAGCATGACTGCTAGATTAATTAATATCCATCACCTTTATTAATAATGTAGACTTTAGCCCACAGTACATAGAAAGCTCATTACTAACAGACTCATCTCTAGTGTGTCCATACAAGCAACCCTTCCCATTTGATTGATTGAATGGTTACTGAATCAAGTGTAGAGATTTTAAAATAATTTTTCCCCAAATTATGCTATAAATTATAATCCTCCTAATGGAGTTCAAACCAATTATCATGAACATAATCTAAGAAGTAGTCTACGGTCAGTAATCAAAATAAGTGGTAAGTATGGCATGCAAATTAGTAGTAAGAATGCCTGGCAGATGTAAGGCCCTGGACTTCACCTTTGGTACTGCAAAATAACAATGACAACAACAACAACAACAACAAAAGTCAGAGAAGACAAGAATATGGGTATATAAGAGAAATTCAAGAAATGTGCTGAAAATGTGTAAAAGGTAATAGTGTATGTGCTATAAATTATACACGATGTGAGTATGATTTTTGTGTGAGAATCTATTCTCAGAGAAAACTTTTGGCCTTACATCAAAAGTCTGAATAATGCATTCATTTTTAAGAGCTTTAAACTAGATTAAGCACATATGAATCTTTCACATGATTATATTTTAAGCTTTTGATGAATTGGCCTACTGTGAATTTTAAGATGAGGAGTCTCCCACTGTATTACAAGAAACTCAGGAAAAAATACTTTAATTCAGAGATAAGTTGGATTTCTCCTTGTTCAAAAAAATCCAGTTAAAATGTATGCTGAACTTCACTCTTTTGTTCTATAAAACTAAAAACAATAGATCACATTCCTTATTATTGATAGTTTTTTTGGGCAGCATCTGAGTTTGGCTCCTGAATCTATGTCTAGTTCCAATCTATGATCACTCTTCATTCATTGTTGCATAACTGTGGAAGAAGTAAAAAATACACTTATCATAAGACATTCTTTTTTTTTTTTTTTTTTTTTAGGTTTTTCAAGACAGGGTTTCTCTGTATATCCCTGGCTGTCTGGGAACTTACTCTGTAGACCAGGTTGGCCTCGAACTCAGAAATCTTCCTCCCTCTGCCTCCCAAGTACTGGGTTTAAAGGTGTGTGCCACCACTACCCAGCTAGCATAAGACATTTTTAAGCAGCAATTCTTATTATTAAGTTTTATGTATTATTTTGAATCTTAAAAATAACTCTGCAATGTAGTATTGGTTCCATTATGTCATTTAAAGTCAAGTGAGACTGGGACTTATAATGTATGTGAAAATTAAATCTCAGATAGTCTGTGTATGTGTGTGTATGTGCATTTCCCTAGACTGTAGAAAAGTAAATGACAAGATCTATGTTATAACTTGTATCATTACATCATTAAGTGTTTTGCTATGTGTCCATAGCATATTAAGGGATCATAAGACTTCCTTGAGTGCACACAAATGGGCCATCCATCTCACACTGAGAGGAAAACACCTTTCTAGCACTAATATAAAATAGTGTAATGTTTCAGCTTTAATTGATAAGTTGTTTTTGGCCTCTATGAATTTGCTAGTACTTCATATTTTTTTTTGCTCCCATACTCTGTCCAATTTTTTTATTGTAGAAATATTACATGTGATTTTATATCCTCACAATCTATCTAAATCATTATATATATAAAATAATACTATATATAGTATATATATGAAACATATAACATATGTGTGTGTGTATATATATATGTTATTGGTATTAACACAGAGATAACAAAAGCATACTTCTCAGTTTGTGGCTACAGGTTGTGTGTGTGTGTGTGTGTGTGTGTGTGTGTGTGTGTATGTATGTATGTGTGGTATGTATGTGTATGTGTGTGTGTATGTATGTATGTGTGGTGTGTGTGTGTATGTGTATGTATGTGTGGTGTGTATGTTTGTGTGTATATGTATGTGTGTTTATTTCATCTTCTTCAACAAGTTTCTCCTGTATGGGTGGAGTGAAGGACTACTTATAGGTATTGCAGTATGTTAGTAGGAGCTTTCTTATTGATGTTTCTTTACCAGAGTAATAGTAGTTCAGACACATACACAAAAATACATAAAACAATACAATTCAAGGAAAGAGGCTATCAATTTGAAAGTGGGGGCCATGGAAAGAGTGATGTAGCTGAGAGAGCCTGGGGGGAAGAAGGAAAGGGGAAAATTATGTAATTCTATTGTGATTAAATACAAAATCAAAAGAATATTCAGAAACACAGTCATAATGGATTAAATTTTTCCTTTATACGAGGCCAAGTGGTGCACTGGATCCATAATGCAGAAGTTACTTCATGAGCTTGGCATCTAGACTGAGGTATTGAGGATTAGAAATATACAAAGAAAACACACAAAACCACAAAATCCAAACCAAAAATCAAAACAAACAAGCAAGAGACAAATAAGTCCAATAAGACAAAAAAAAAAAAAAAAAAAAAAAAAAAGCCAAAAGAGAACAAAAGAGCAAAAGTTTACAAAAGAACCACAGAGCTCATCCCATGCTAGCCAACCACTCCTGGGCATGGGGCTCTATGGCCTCTCACCCTCTGCCCAGTTGTGGACCTCTTGGTTAATTCTCAAGCACTTCAAGAAGCAGCTCCTGTGATATGGGCTGAGTGTGGCACTGGTCTGTGGTTTTATCACTATTTATAGAGACTGTGACTTAAAGTAAAACAAGTCAAAGCAAAGCCAAACAAAGCCAAATTAGTAATGGTAAAATCCTAAAGTGAAACAACCACTAAGTAATAGCATAATTTGAACTCATGAATGCTGACTTTGAAGTCCGCAGTTTTAGTGCCATCTGTGTAGTGAAGAACTGTGCTCTGTGTATTTGATATTTAGTCATGGGGAGCACAGCTTCTCAGTTTCATTCTGTCCTAGTGTACACCTTCTCTCCTAAAGTCAAACTTTTCCATGAACCAGGAGCCATTTTTGGTCTACCAGACACATGGTACTTTGATTTGAACCAAAAGCTGTGTTATACTACTCAGAACACGGAGAAAAATACAATGAAATTGTTAAGAAACTGCAAAAGAAAATGGATAAGTTGACTTGGTAAAATGGAGGAACTTACATTGTAAGAAATCTCAATGTGATATCTCTCTCCATTCTGTTGCCACATGCAACAGAATCCTTAAACACCGAAATAGAGACACAGTAAACGATCTCTGCTAATCTTGTTTATGAGTTAGTATTTGTCTTTGGTTTTCCTAATTTCGTATTTTTAAAGTCACAGATTACATGTGAAGGCACTGCTACTAAGTTAGTTCCAGTAAAGTCCAGAAGAAAAGTAAAGGTGTAAAGGAATGTTTTCTGAGAAGGAATAAAGTATTATGTGGTTCTCTAGGACTTCTCCGTGAATTATTCCTGCCGTTCTTGTTTTCTACAGTGTATAACTAGATAGTTGGCCATGATCATAAAAATTCAGAGAATTGTTTAATAATTCCTAATAAAATGGCCTGCCAACTTCTATTGAGTAACTGATGGATGGGTTTTTAACAACTTCAAGTGTTAACGTATTTTGGCATCTGATGCTTTACATGGCACAAAAATGACTTCTTTGCTGCTGTTGCTAACTCTCTTCTTCTCTATCCAGTGGTTTCGAGAATCTGCCTCTTATTATTTTTACATTTATGATTGGCTCTTTAAGAAAACTCTTAGAGTTATTATAAAGACTAAAGAGTAAATAGTATATACCACTGAAATTCAAGAAAGGTTCACAACAAATGTGTCAACTACAGGGCATAGTGCAAGACCTAGACCCTTGATAGTTACACAGAAATCAAAATGATTGAACACAGTATCAACATAATATTTGGGAAAGAATAGGTGATGAATTCTCATACTGATTATATCCTCTAAATACATGATGGTATATAAAGATGCCTTTATGATTTACATTGCCACAACTTATCCACTGCAAGTATTTAGAAAATGTATGTTAACATGTTAAATAGTAAAAGCAAGATATCAAAACCACTGGGTGCTCCATAGAGCTGTATTGAAAGGGACTTGGAATAACACTATGAGGTCACCCACAGAGTTCAACTGTACATGTTCCTGACTGAGCTTTTCTGGGAAATTGCTTTGAGTCTCATCACCATTTCACTGTGAAGCATGGATCGCTATACTTCATCACGTGGCTGCTTTGATATTCCAGTAACTGGACTACAGTCAGCATCATGTAGATGACCATCATTGAAATTGTGTTCTGTCTTGCTGGGTGTTCTCTTCTCACCCTAGCTTGTTTAGCCAGTTCTGGAGCTGGAACCCAGAGCTTAGTGCATGGCAGTCAACTACTCTACTACAGAACACTTCTCCAGTTCCTCATACCATCTCTTGTGGACATTAAGCTTTTTGAAAACTCAGGGGAAACCACACTTTCCAGGACATTCACTCATGCTCTGAGATACTGAAGTGGTTTAGCTCAAAAAAATAAAATAAAATAAAATAAAATAATAATAATACTTGCCGCAGGCCAGTTGATCTGGGCCTCTCTCAACCCGCGGGAGAAACGGGGTCCTAGTCAGGTCGACAAGGCATAGGCAAAGAGTGACAAACAGAGCCAACACAAGGGTATGTGAATCTGAATGTATTTCTTAAAAATGGCATCAGACTTTTACAGTCATTGCAAAAGAGAAATGATAAATCTGACAGCTTAGTAATTAAGGTACACTTGAGGCCACCTGAAACACACTGAGTCTAAAACAGCAGCCAACTCCTCTGGACTGGTGCAGCATCCCCAGACTCTGCGCACACTCAGGCCGCGTGGGCCGGGCAGGAGTCCCGGAGGGCTGTGGGTGTGCCAGCCAGGAGGGTAGAGGCTCGAATCTCGAATGCTGAATCTAGAATTCTGAATGCTCAACTGCTCAATCTCTTGAATCTCGACTGGTGCTGCACCCCCCGGGCCGAAGCGCTCTGGGGCCAGGGGTGGGGGGCTGCAGACAGCATGAATCTAAGTCCTAGTCCACCTAAGTTCTAGTTCTAGTCAGAGTGCGAGCGAGTCCAAATGCTCAATGCATACTCCTCTATCTATGCTGACTGCTCCACACTGTCTCTCACACACACTCAAGATTCTGCCCATCCTAGGTAAAACGCCCACTATGCTAATCTTCTGGGCTAGTAGTCTCCTGCTAATTCTTTGGAGTGGTTTAGCTGCAGTCCTTGACTGAAAATGAGGATTCTACTTGACCTTGCCCTGGGATTAGTCTCCCATTCTGTAAACTTCAATGCTGTATTCTCTTCCTTATTTCCCTAACAATGCCAGAGGCAATTAGTCTGGGTAGGTAACATTCCAATCCAGTGTTTGGCTAAAATGTTGGAACAATGGTAAAAGGTCAGAGAGAAAAGTCCGATTTTTTCTCTAGCTGTCATATTTTGGTGGGCATCTAGCACAAGAGTATGAGGACAGATCTGGGCTACCTCTGAGTTAGAGGGTGCCAGGTGACAATGCGGGTGCAGGAGACTGGCTTTCTTTAAGCTTACGCCTCAGATACTGTGGTCACGCAAGGTCTGCGTGGCAAATACTAGCTTTCGTGTACTTTTTTTTTTTTTAATTTTAAGATACACTTTTTTCTGATCATCCGTGATTCTCATTTTTCTTTCTTTTACTCTTACTTTCAGTGATGTTTCTGGTTGCAAGATGCCGGAGGTTACCTGCTGGAGGCAGTAAATGGATATAAACTATCTTGGGTTGCAAGTTTGAGCCCCTGGACTCCCTAGGATTGCTCAGAGAGGTAAATTAATATAAATAGGTTTCCTTTGTCTAAATGACTTTAATTAGCTTTTCTGTTACTCTCATCAAAAAGGTAGCCAAGTGGTGATCTAGTCTTGGCTGACTGGGAATTCACTATGTAGTCTAGGCTGACCTTGAACTCACAGAGATCTGCCTCCTGAATGCTGATGTTAAAGGCCACTGAAGGGTGGGAGAATGGCTATGACTCTCATTCCTAAATTTTAGTCAGTCACCCCTGATCTAGAGGCAAGACTGCTCATAGAGGCTATGGCTGTGATTAGTATAGACCAGAAAAGGTGCTTAAGTGATAAACACCTCACATTATTATGACACTGCTGAGAGTCGGCATAAGAATGATTGGACCACTGTCAACCAGAAATAACATTATGAGTTATCGATGATTCCTCAGCCAGAAGTACCTGAAACTTCTGAGTGTGAGTCTAACCTGATTTCTGCATATGATATCTACCTCCATTGTTCCATTTAGCAAATCTTTGTCATTTTGTCACTTGAGAGAAATCATACCTTGCTATGTTTTATGACTTTAATATTATAAACATATCCAGCCCATTCTCATATGTTGGACCGGACTTGGAGGAGGAAGCTGTTTACATGAAGTGTTTGGCTGCCATCACAGATACAGGGTGGGGCGCAAGCACTCAGGGTCACCTGTCTAAGCCTACTCGCTTCCATTAAAGGTCACGTCCCAGATCATTGATTTGATCCCTGTCTTTTATTTAACTGTTTTTCAGAGATTCTGTAGTTATTTTGCTGCAAGTTTTTCGTTTTAAAATAATTTTTTTTTGCTACATTCCCGTTTCATTTAAGTAACTTTAGTTTCATCTGGAATAATAATAATAATAAAAAAATGATGTTTTTCTGATAGTGTCATATTTCCTTTCCTTTAACTTGTTAAGAAGAATGAAGCAGTGATTTTTAATAATTTCTCCTTTTTAATTTAAAGTTGCAATGTTTTCTGTGAACACACGTTTCTAAGATATTACTTATTTAATATAAGAATATGCACATGCCATCAAGAGCGTCTCTAACTTCTCTAGTGTCTCATTTCTTTTCTTTCCTCCAATCCTAGAAACTTTTCTAGCTAAAGTTAGACTCTTCCACGAACACACAGAACATTCTGGGAGTGTGGTAATATGAAGATCGTAAGTTGCTGTGTTGGATATTCAGTTGGCAGGATGACATTTCAGGTTATCTTCAATGATATTGCTTTATCAATAACCAATAGTTTTACTGAGATGTGAATGCCTCTGCTCAAAACAGCTTCTTAGATTTCAGTGGTGGTTTCTAGGCTATAAAGATAAGAAGTCTTCCAATGCTGTTGGAAAACAGAATGGATTGCTTCACAAGAGGGTGCGTAGGAAGGTCTGTCAGTCAACTAAGGAGAAACAAGTGAACCCTGTGCTTCTTTGTGCTCTTTCTAGACTTCAAGTCTTCCTTTTCTAGATAAGGACTTGGAAAGGTCAGCCTACACTAAGAAGAGGAAGATCCAACCATGTTTTATGGAGCTCTTGGGAGAAGGGAGAAAGAGAGCAAGAGAGAAACTTTCCGAGTGGCTGTACAGATGAGATATTATTGTATAGCTTGCATGCTTACAGCTGGTTCCAATCAGGCCTTACTACCATACAGTGAGTTCTCTGTGTCAAATGTGCACATGTGAGCTGTCTTTAGCAAGGCATAGTTTACTCTTGTTCTTGAAAACAAGTTATCATTGTGATCCTAACCCATTTTTATTAGTCTCATTTAAATCAAAGAAAGGACTTTTAGTGGATCTTTTCTTGTGGGTTAAAAAAAAAAAACTTTAAAAAATACTAAAAGACATTTCTTTGCCAATTTATTCACATTTAAGTCTTAACTTTTGAAACTATGGTACCCGTGATGTACTACTTAAGGATTTTTTTCTGTTATTTTACATGTCTATTTGATGGAGTATAGAGTTAACAGATAAAGATGGTAATGTTTTCAGAGAAGACTATCACCCCTAAAATTAAATAATCTTAAATTAGCACCAAAATCAATGTTATTTTTGCTTCTACTTTAAAAAGAAAATTTAAATACAATTCTTTTTCAGGGATAGTCTCATGAAAAGTAGCTATTTTGGTAGACTACACAAAAATATGTTCTCTTATGTGTATATGTAAGACACACTCTACAGAATGTCTGAGGTTTACATTATGTAGCCAAACAGTGAATGTTACACTACAGGGCAAAGGGTGTGATTATTGTCTTCAGCATCTTGAAACAAGGAATTTATCCTACAAGAGCTGGGCAAACCTTGCATATCATCTTAGATTTTTTATTTTTTTTTTTTATTTGTTTGTTTTTGTTTTTTATAAGAATGACTCTTTATGCTGGAGGAAGCCTAGACAAAGGCAGAACGAGGCAAAGAAGATTTCAAGATGAAACATAGGGAAAGATGTAGCCATAAGCCAAGCAATGGGAACAGACCCCAGAAGTTGAAAAGGGACAAAATGGATGTTCCCTTGAGGCCTGGAAGAAATATAACCCTGCTGGGACACTAGGTTCCTGCTTCTGACCCCAGCACTGTGACAGAATAAGTCTGCTGTCTGAGTCATCAGGTTTGTGGTAATTTATTAAAACAGCCCCAGCAAAGAATACAATTAACCTTGAAGATCTAGAAGGCGAAGGCACAGACTTGAGTTCCCCATGTTACGTCCAGCACAGGAGTGGTTGACATCTACTGCGTGGTGCTTATTGTTTAATGTTGTTAACATTCTCTGTATGGTAGAATCTACTGTTTACCTCAATCCAGAACTGAAGCTGCACTGCAATGGTTCTTCTGTAGAAGAGGTATGATTTTTGATTGCTTGGGAAGATACAGATCTGTGATTAAAATTCAAGGTTCCTTCTGTCATCTGAATTAGTACTAGACTTTCTCTGTCCCTCACCTCCTCAGTCTTCATGTCTTCATGTTTGTGTCCCAACAATACCTCTGGTGTAACCTGGTGGCAATAATTACTGTATTAATTATATATCACCACTGTGACAGATTATCTGACATAGCAACTTGATGGAAAGTAAGCTTTATTTCTGCTCCTAGTTTCAGAGTTTTCAGTCCATGGTCAGCTTGGTCTGCTGCTTTGGAGACTGTCATAGACACATAACCCGGGCTATGATAGAGCAGGGCTATTCACGTCACAGCTGCAAAGACTCGGGAAAGATAAGAGGGACTAGGTATAACAGAAGTCATTCCATGGCATGCATGCTCTTTTTCTATCATTTCCTAATGATGGTACATCATTAGTCAAGCATTATACCATTAACCTATACTAAACACTATCTTAAATCATCTCTTTTCCCCTTTGTTTCTTAAAAATTTCAAGATAGATCCTTAAGTTTTTCAGTGTAATCTTGAACTCAGTATGAAGCTGAGATTGCAGGTTTGTGCCCCTAGGCCCAGTTCCTAAGTTCTCTTAACAACTGCCAAATGCCACTGCAGCTCAGAGCAGCAGCAAAAAATGTGTACTCCAGAGGCATGGCAAAGTTCTAATAAAACATTATTTATGCTGAAATCTGAATGTAAATAGTCATTCTTTGTTCTTTTATTTTTAGTAGTAAAAGCAATATAAAATCTTTTCTTTGAGTCCACGGATCCTAGGGAAGGTTTCTTTTGCCCTTGAGCCATAGTTTGTAGAGTACCGCTTACCAAACTGAACACTTAGCCCAAATCCATAGGAACTTCCTGCGGAGTTTCAACCTGTGAAGAAGGGGACCCCACAAATGACATTCTTCTTATAGCCAAATGCCTTTGTTCTTAGAAAGAAGATGGCCTCTTCTCTAGTAGCCATGCTCAGTTCTAACTACACGGGGCAAAAGTTGTTAAAGTAGAGACAAAAATGAGCGAAGGGACTTTTATTTCCTCTCCGATGCAGGAACATCAGGCAGTGTCAGGACTTTACCACCACTCACGTACAGTTGTTCCAAATAAACATAGCTCTTTGAAGGTCAAATATAACAGAAGACTGGGCATCTATTACGATCCAAAACCTTCCAAATGAGCTGATTTCCTCATTTTCATACTCCTAAATGAGATTAACTTGCTTCTTTTACATACGTGCCGTTTCTTTATTAAGACCCACCAAGCAATCTTTCATTTTGCAAGCCCTAATCATAAACAGACATGAGGTTGGACTGATTATGCTCCTACAAAGACTTCATTCAGTGACCGATTTGAACCCTTTTAAAAAAAGATTACCTGTAAGTTGTAAGTAATAGGGTGTGAGCCCTCCTTGGTTATCAGGAAACTTGGGGCTCTATTCTGAGCTGAAGCCTGACCAACTAAAAACAGTTTGGTGAATATTTTTCATTGATTCCTTCTTTGGCAAACTTCTCTGTGCAAACCAGAAACTAGGAATTTTCACTTTCATCAAGGTGGGAAAATCAAGTTTTCCATAATTTATGGTTTGTTTGTTTGTTTGTTTGTTTGTACTTACCTACAAAAATCCTATCTCCTTCTTTTTTTCAGAAAGATACCACCGGCCTATATCTTTACTTCCTCGTCCTAAATAGGTGCTTTGGGGACTGCCTTCTACTGGAGGAACTATAGAATTTTAGGTAATTGGTTTAGATGAGGCGTCCTTAGAAAGTTTTTAAAATCTCTTTAAGTAAAAATAGCAATTAAAAACAAAATCAGCCTTTTATCTATGGGTCCAGTGATAAGATGTAACTTATCACTGATCAAAATTACTGAAATAAGCAAATAAGTAAGTAAATAAATGAGTAAACATATTAACAAATAAATAAGTTCATAGATAAAACAGTATTATTTTCACCATTATTGTATTCCCCTTACTAATATAAGTCAAACCAAGACTTTTGTCAAAAACAAAGCTTGTTGGCAATCCCTTCAGAAATTACTGAAGTGTCTTTATTTCTAGCTTTATTACATTGGCTCTATCTTTTCCCCTGTTACTGCATCCAATGATGTTGCAAGCTTCAGTTTGTATCATATGCAAATAAATGATTGCTGAATTAAATGTGGGTGCCATGTAGCTTTTGGGTATAGCCATTTCTCTGTACTATCTTCTTTGTTATGTTAGGAAATAACTTAGCAAAACCAAGAAT
>JADRCD010233166.1:0-13651 GCA_019843815.1 Montemys delectorum | reverse complement strand
TCACTCTCAAATCTTGTCCTGCCTGCTGTGTCATACACATACACACCTATCCAACCATCCACACAACATATATTAATGAATGGATAAATGCAAGAATAATTCAAACAAACAATTGTACATCTATGCACATCTAAACATCAAATGTAATTTGGAAGTTATTAGCAACATGATATGTATTACCTATATATTAACGCTAAGGATAAACATATCCCACCTATGATGTCTACTATAGTGTCCAATATATTTTTGGTGAAGAAGTAATTAGAGTGAATACATCTAGATACTATTGATACTGGAAGAGGGTGGTGGTTTGAATGAAAATGGACCCCTCATAGGCTCACAGGGAGTGGTGCTATTAGGAGGTGTGACCTTGTTGGAGTGGGTATGGCCTTATTGGAGGAAGTATGTCACCAGGGGGTGGGCTTTGAGGTTTCAAATGCTCAAGCCAGGTCCAGTGTCTCTCTCTTCCTGTTGCTTCTGATCCAAATGTAGAACTTCCAGCTACCTCTTGAGTACCATGTTTGTCAGCTCGCCACCATGCTTCCCGCCATAATGATAACTAAACCTTTGACCCATAAGCCAGCCCCAGTTAAGAGTTTTCTTTGATAAGAGTTGCCGTGGTCATGGAGTCTTGTCCCAGCGTCAGACGCCCTAGCTAAGGTAGACAGTAGAACTAACTGCCTACGTGCTTTTGCTACACTCTTTGCCGTGATGTTGGTGGTTCTCAGGAGAAATGCCTTCTCAGAGCTCAGGACAATAGAATTTTACAGTAGGCTTTCATCTCATATCCTTATCAGCTCTTTGGTTTCTACCTCAAATGCTCATCCTTCTTTTTATTTAACTCTCGGGCTCCTTATCAGCACACCTAGTTTCTTTCTTAATTGGAAACCTGGTTATCTGGAGTCAGGTGACAGGCCTGTCCCCTTCTTCCCGAGAAGCAGGCATTTCCCCACCTCCTCTCAGGTATGTCCTGGAGGACCGCTTGTTCCTTTTCACCCTCAAAGCCACATTCTTGCCTGGAACTCTGACGCTCTTCCTTCACACGCTTTCTCCACCCTCAGAAGGTTGCCAGTTAGTCATCTCTTTCTGTTTTGCAATGCCTCTGTTCTTTCTAGTCTATCTCATCAAAAACCAAAACCCAAAACAAACAAACAAAATAACATCAAAACTAAATCATCAACCAACGAACCAACCAACCAACCAACCAACCAACCAACCAACCAACCAACCAACCAACCAATCAACCAGCCAACCAGGAAACAGCAGATTCGCAAGCCTTTCAGAACCATTTTCCTCAACTCCCAACGGGTCTTTCTCTCTCTGCTCTGGACTCTTCCTGATGCCTTTGGCTGTGCCCTCCCTCATATTTACAATAAAAACTTCAACCATCCCTGAAAGTGGTCATGTTCTCATTCTGTTCCTCTGCTACACATTCATGATGACAAGACACTATACACACAAAATAAAACAATATATTTAAAAAAAATTAGAATGTTTTAAATTTGGTGTTTTTTGGGATGCATACACCTCCTGAAATCATGCTCCAAACTTGGGTGTTTGTTACGTGTAATTTTCAGTGAGTAAGTCCACAGCTTACAATTATTTCCAGTCACTTAATTCTCTCTAAAAGGTTAATAAGCACTATTATCTGTTGTCTTCCCAAAGTGATCTTAGTGATAATTTAGTCATTTAAGCAAATGCTTACTACGCAGAAGGGATAATGCCTTCAAGGGACTTTCAGGTCCGTGTGATAATCTCTACATGGGGAGAAAATGAGTCAGTAAGACGTCTGTGACTTAACTGGGGAGGTACCTCCAGGAGCTGGAGAACTGTCACAGACTTCACCCTATTCACTTGATGCTGATGCTTAAGCTTATAACCCCAGCCAACTTCTCCCAAGCTTCGGACTCACGGGCAACTCGTTATTTCCATGAGCTATCGAGATCAACGCTTGTAACATCCAGGTCCTTCCTTTCTTCCCCAGCCTTCTCTCCTTTACTGTCTGCTCAGGGACCATGCCAAGGGCGTCCTCATATGGCTTGTTTCCCTCTTCTATTGTTAGCCAGTTTTCAATATTATTGTACGTTAATCCAGTGAATCACCATTCCACATCAGGAGCTAACCGCCTATCACCTGGCTCTGTGGTACAGCAACTTAAAGTTCCTTGATGATCAATATTTCACAATGACAAACGGCTGGAAAATTCCCAGCCCTATCCACCATTTTGCAACGAAACTAGAGTCTTCCTGAAGGAGGGATATGGCCCTTTGGCCACACCACATATCCTATAGGGTTGGGTGTCCTTATACCCTTTAATTAGTTCCACATGAATATCATTTCTTATATTTTGACTTTTGATAAAAATCAGGGAGTGACTGATGCACATTTTGTTATCTGTCAGACTGCCTTGAAGCAATCTTTTTGTTTGATAGTATATATATATATATATATATATATATATATATATATATATATTTCTTAAAAAAACTCATATGCTTTAAAAAGAACATAACTTAAAATTCAATGGAGCAAACTATTAATATCTCCTTCAGAAGTAAAGGTTTCCAATTGAGACTGTGTCTTGAGGAGACACCAAGCCACCTCTGCCTTGAGGCCTGAGGAGAACTGGAAACAGTTTATAGATTTTTCTCAGAAACCAATTCTGGGTTGGTTCCAGGGTGAGGACAAACTAATCATCGAGATTCCAAAGTTCAAAGCTGCAGACCCATGCTTTGATAACTTTAACTTGGAAACATTTTGAAGCAGAATTACCCATAAGAAAAAAAAAACCTCAGATATTCATTCGTGAAACATCAGCAGTTGAGACCTCTTAGTCAATCACACTTTGGGGGAAAATTATTTGTAAAATATACCCGACTAGAAAAAGAAGTACTGGCATGCTACTTAGAGTTGATGGATGTAAACCAATTAGAATTTGGAGACGAATACATGCCAAAAACCACGAATTTGTTTAGGGACTATGAACCTTCAGCAAATTTTCTCTCATTGTTAGCAAAATTGTGCATGGAGGATATTATTAGCATCACAGGATATTTACTTTTACTGTTTTGCAAGGGAAATTATACTTGAGTTATAAAGCTGAGATTGGTATCTTTTGGCTTCTGATAATCTCAATGAAGTTGTCAAGAGTCTGTATTTGTTTATAAATTATTAGCAATCAAGATGTTGTAGATGTCTATACAACCACCCAAGAAAGGCTAATTCAATGAAAATATAGACTCCTATGTCTTCTAGTTTCCTGGTTTCTAGCTACAAGCCAAGCAGCCGTGTGATAAGGGAGCTCTCAGGGACTGAGCAGGTGTACTTACTCATGCCTGAGTCACTTATATGATGGCTCCTTTCCTTTTCCAGTGACCTCATACCACCTTCCTTCAAATTTCAAACTCTAGCCCAGGAGCTACGGCTTGGAGAATGCAAGGGACGGGTGCCGAGGCACCTCTATGAGAACGTGGGAAGGGGTGGGGAATGGAAAAGCAGACCTACATGTCTCACAGACTTAAAAACATAACGACAGGACTGGCATTACAGCTTTGAAGGCTGGCAACTCAGGACCCATACAATAGACCAAGAGGAATGATTCTGGTAAGCTACTTCTGATCTCTCAAGTGCTGTCATGAGTGGAGCAAAGAAAAAGAGCTGAATATGTAAGTGAAAATAAAAGGATAGAATAGCACTTTTTAGGAAGTGCAAAAGTAATTTCAACCTGGAAATAATTAGAATTGTATGAACAGCATGGCAGTGTGTGTGTGTGTGTGTGTGTGTGTGTTCCACTCTGATGCCTCTGCCTTTCCTCACCTGTTTCCACAAGTGTTACCGTGAACATCCTTTAGTGTGTTTCTACATGCTAAGCTGCCTTTGTGTGTGTTTTAGCTGCTGTTGTTTTCTTCTAAACTGTCACACTAGCCAACAGCTTACCTTTCTCTGTTCCACCTTCTCCAGGAGATCCCTTTAGGTCTGTGACATGTTTTCTCTTGTCATCTAATAGTCTGTGTTGTCACTGTATCATGATTGCGTTGGATACCTCTTGCCCTTCTAGGCTGTTTACATCCAACATTTGTTTCTCATGGCTCTGAAAAATGGGAAGTTCAAGACCAAGGTGCTGGTAAATCCAGTATTGCTCAGGATCTACTTTCTGTTTGATAGGCTTTCTCAGTGAGTCCTCACATAGTGGGAGGACTAGGGGAGATCTCTGTGTTCTTTTGATAAGAACTGGGCTTTTCTTTTTATAAGGGCTTTTGTGCCCTTAGAAACTGGGTAAAGAAATACATTGGCAAGGCATGAAAGACCTAACCAGTTACCAAAGTCTCTGCCATTAGTTACTGTCAATATCATAACGTTGGGAATTAGGATTTCAAAATATGAAGTGACAGGGCAAAAATATCCCACAGTGTAACATCATGTTTTGTCACTAAAAAGCCAAGACAGTATTTATCCTAGCGACGTTTGCTTTAGCTTTAGTTATTCAATTAGTCAATTAACTAAGAATTGTTTTTAGTATATTTATGTATTTATGTCTTGCTGTAATCCCTCTGAAATTAAGGTGGCTCAGAAAATTTCTTTATATAACTTGATATGTAAAGTAGAACAAAGAGAAAATAATATCAAAAATAAGGAGAAGATGGACATGTTGTCAGTGTCCAAGAATGCTCAGAAAAATGTTTCAGAGGCAGATCTTAGGGTCACCTTTGTCCATCTGTTTTTAAGACTCTGGATACTCAGGTCAAATCCCATAGATCTTGTATTCAGAGCTTCTTCACTTTTAGAATACCTCGACCTGGACTGTCTTTTTTTCTTACAGACAGCAAATCATTGCTATTTCGAGTCTGAAACCTGGAAGGGAATGTGATGTGGAACTTGAGATCAACCAAGCAGAAAAAGCTCTGTAGTACTGCTGGGGAAAGCTCACATGTCCTGGTGACTTCACTCACTGGACCCTTCTGGGGTGAGATGGCTGAACTAGCCATGCACTCCCAGTCAGAAGGCTTCCCTGCTGTCTTAGGTGGATCCAACAGAGAGCAAAACCAAAGTGGGAAGCCATTGCTAGGAGGCAGGATTATGAAGAAATCTTGGAGGTCACGTGGTATCATCTCCTCTGTACTGTACCATTCAGGTGAGAGGGGTGGTGAGAGAGGGGTTAGGGAAGGATAAGAGGGAGGGAGAGACCAAAAAGCTAAAATAATGCTGTATTGGCCCATAATTTTGAGTAAGTTTTGTTCTTTTAAAAATGAAAGCTGACTGTATTCTGAGTCTGACCAGATTAGACCACACTCTGAGAAATCATGTGTCAGCAAGCCATCAAAGTCAGAAAAGACCTTGAATAAACAAACAAACAAACAAACAAAAAACAAACACAAAACTACCACTACCAATTACTACTACCACCACCACAACTAATCAAAGCCAAGCAAGAATGTTTGTTGGGTGTATCATTGACTGAGAGCAGTTACTCAATCTCTAAAGAAAAAACTTTTCTGTTCTCAAAGTCTCAAATTGGGTCATGAAATTCAGGCTCATTGCCCTAAAAATAGAACCTCCAGGAGCAGTTGGAAATTTCCTAGGAGTCCTGAGGGGTTTGGACTCTATCCTCTCAACACATCAATGCTGTGAACTTTCACCCCGGAGTCAGTGTCCGTGATGTAATGCCAGAGATGGTCCCCTTCTGCACAAGCATTTACTTGTTACACATACACACTCCAGGCTTTTCTGTTTACTGGGGTATTTATAGCAAAGTATTGCCAAGATGATAGCAGGCACTGGGGGCCACCTAAGATGGCTTTTAAAAAAAAGAACATGTTACATCTGTGACAGGGAAGGGGCACTCTCATCTACCAGTCTAGGTTCAGCTTGAAACAACATCTTTCATCACTTCTCACCCTCCAGCCTTTGAATCTTATCTTCTACTTGGCCTCTCAGCATGGCTCTCTGACACTTTAAACTCAATTATTCCCACTGCCTGGGTCTTAATTATTCTGTTTGTTCCACAACTGGGATTCCTCCCTGCCATCTTCTTTTCTTTCTGATCATACCTTTCTGATGTCCTATCTTGATCTTGAAGTTGTTTTCTTGCAAAGAAGTTTGAAAGCACGAGATTCCCTTATAAAAATACATGAACAGAACAGGATAAGTGTCAGATGCTGAGAATAAGAGGTGGAACCAGACAGCTTAGGGTAAAAAGCTACAGCTGCAACAAGCTAGCCTTGGCCACTCTTTCTCAACAATACCGATTAAAGAGATGAGAGATGGGCAAAGCAGAGAAGGGAGATTGATTCAACACGAGCACACTAGGACGAGGGGCAGATAGAAGAATGTAGTGATCCCCATACCCATCTTCAAGGTACCTACATGATCTTTAGGGTTTTTGTTTGTTTATTTGATTTTAGAGACAGGGTTTCTCTGTGTAGCCTCCCTAGCTGTCCTGGAACTCTCTTTGTAGACCAGGCTGGCCTCAAACTCATAGATCGGCCTGCTCTGCCTTTCCAGCTCTGAGTTTAAGGTATGTGCTACCACTGGCAAATGCACGTTAGGTTTAAACAGAACGATGGAGCAGGAATCGTACAAAATTAAACCATTCCTGTCAAGGTGCATTCTGGTCGACTCTTATCTTAGATCTGGTTTTTCTAAGTGCTCATATAAAGCCCTTGTCCTTGTCATCAGTTGTGGCCATCAATCACAAGATGATTGTCATAGCCATAAGGTACCCTGACCAAGGGTGTGTGTGTGTGTGTGTGTGTGTGTGTGTGTGTGTGTGTGTCTGTCTGTCTGTCTGTCTGTCTGTCTGTCTGTCTTCAAGAATTTGGAGGTTTTGTTGATCTGGGAATGCCAAGGTGAGTGTAGATTTAAGACCATGACGTATTCATGTGCCTTCAAGCAAAGCAAGAGAGGCCGACCGACGCAGAGTAAAGGCATCAGTCTATCAGACTGTTATCCTGTATCTGGTTACCATGTGGCCCAAGCAGAGGATAATGGTTTTAGCAAAATGGCCTTCTGTCTATCTCTTTCCTGGAGAGCCAGGCAGGTAGAATCTGTGTTAGCGGCTTACTTTCTGGAAAGGTAGAATCAGTGTTAGCAGCTTTCTCTCTAGGCTGTGGGAGTTACATGGTTGGCTTCCTAGAAAACACATGGTGATGAGTAGGGGAGTGGGCACGAAGAATCAGGGAAGGTTGTCTGGACTGAGACTGGGACTAGTGGGAGTCTGAGAGTGGAGTCTGCAAGAGGGGATGGGGACAAGTTTTGAGAGATGATCGAGATCACTTGGAAAGCCATTAGTGTAGAAGGCTTGAGACGTGGTAAGGCCAGGATGCTGAGATGGGCAAGGCAGAAGGGGGACGTTTGGGGCAATAAGGTGATCCTGAATTTTGTTTTAGAGACTTAGACATATAAATAAACATCATCAGAATATAGTTGGAGACTTCAAGAGAAACCTACTGTAAAAGGATGAGAAAATGAGATGGAGTCGCAGAAGCTGTGGAAATGGCAACCTATGAAGAGAATGTGCAGATTAGATTTCTTGGAGAGAAGAAAAGGTCAGATACCTGAGGATATTACTTGGCTGTTGATGAAATTTCTCTGAATGCTTAGGTCATATGTTCTCATGCATAGGCTGGAGCTAAGAATGGCTGGCCATCGCTCTGCTGCTTGGCACTAAGGCTTATTATACCTGATGCGTTCTCAGACATTTCCTCCTGCTTCTTGTCAACCTAGAGCCAGAATGGAGTCAGGCTATCCGTGAGGTCAGCCTCTCTCTAGAGAACGAGAGGAAAAACACATACTCTTGTATCTTGGGAAGGATAATAAAATGTTTGCCCAGTGGGTTGGCTTGGCTGAGCCTCCCTTTTGATTCTGTCAAGGAGCCCCTATCCCGTTGGAGGGGTGTTTGATTAGACACATTATATAGTGCTAAGGTGGGAACATTTCAAGATTTTCTAATAGTTTCTTCTCCCAAGAAGTCATCATAATTTTCTTCTTTCTCATTGGACACACACAAGAAGCCCTTATAAAGAGGACTTTTGTTTAAGTTATTAGTTTGCACAATTTTCCTATTCATTTAGTGCATGATAGAAAGTATACTAATTATGAATGACTTGTTGCTTGTGTTTGAGCTGCCTAATTTGGGTAGCTCCCTGTTAGAAGTGTTTGGTAGAAAGCATCTAGACTTAGTGTAGCTGTTGATCGACACTGGGGTGTGGCAGAGTTAAGTAACAGCGATGCTGGCTGAATGCCGCCGCTAGATCATTATCCAGGAACTGGCTTAGTTAGCCGGATGAAAGCATCGATTGTGGATTAAAAGGAAGCGCAGTAGCAAGGAGATCTGGAAACATAAAGATAGGAGGAAAGTCACCACAAAACCCAACCCGACCAAACCCATAATCTGCTCTACAAAAGGCACTGACTGGGAAAGGACCCAAGGGAGCCTTGAAATTCACTCCCAAGATTCAATCTCTGTGCTGCTTCATTATTAATAGCATTTTCATTTCTTCCAAATGATAAGATCTCTGTGATGACTCCTTACTTCTCTTCTAAAATTAAGTGCTAATCAGCAAGTTAATTGGAGCCTTTCCTGTTTGGCTTATAAATTAAAGTGCCTATTAGACATTTAAATAGTCTTTCTTTCAGATTGTAATCTCCATTGTAAAATGTAGTATGAATCATGCATCTGCGTACAAGTTGTACTTTAAGAAATTGATAATAAGTACCTTGAGGCCAGGAAATGCTAGCTTTTCATCCACCCACCCATCCATCCACCCATCCATCCCACCCATCTACCCATCTTCCTATTCACATACACATCAATCCACCCACCCACCTACCCACCCACCCACATATCCATCATCCATTCACCCATGCACCCACCCATCCATCCATCTATCCATCCATACACCCACTCATCCATCCATCATCCATTCACCCATCCACCTACCCATCCATTCATCTATCCATCCATCCACCCACCCACCCATCCATCCATCCATCCATCCATCCACCCACCCACCCACCTATCCATCCATCCACCCACCCACTCATCCACCTCCCATTCATCTGTCCATCCATCCACCCCTCCACACATCCATCCATCCACCCACTCACCCTTGAGTGCTAGAACCCCTTCATGTTTCAGGCACTATGATGGGCTCGGGATGGAAGGCATAGTCTTTCCCTCTGGGCTCAGCCCAGTAAGAACAACAGCTCCCATGCTGTGCACGAGAAGCATTTGGTGGACCTGTTCCACTTGTAGAAATTTTTTCTTCCTCATGATGGAGTATGATCTAAGCACTGGTGTGTGGTTTCAGAGTTTTCAAGATTTTTCTACTGGCAAACAAACTAAGTGTTAGCTAGTAGGGCTATTCTACATCAAGTCCTTATTTGTGTGTTGTTTTGATACGATGCTTTGCTATAAAGCCCAGGCTGGAACTGAACTCAGATCTTCTTGTTAGTTTCTAGAATCCAGGGACTATAGACAGGCATGTGCCACAATACCTGGCTGACTATAGCAGGTCATAAAATAAGCAAGCAACAAAACCAAAAAGAATTGTCACAGTTCAGAGAAGAAACTATGATCATATATTCTGCCCCACTTCATCCTTTATAACAGTCAGTTTACAACAACAACAACAATAACAACAACAACATTTCTTTTTTTTTTTTTTTTTTTTTTTTTTTTTTAAATTTCAAAGAGAACTTTGAAGGGCAGTTTTATTTTTTTTTGGTTTTTAGAAACAGAGTCTCTCTGTATAGACCTGGCTGTCCTGGAACTTATTTTGTAGACTAGGCTGGCCTCGAACTGCCTCTGTCTCCTAAATGCTGGGGTCAAAGGCGTACTCTACCATGTTAGGCCATGAAGGTTTTTTTTTTTTTTTTTATTTTTTTTTTTTTTTAATTTAGTTGTTTGTCTTATTATCTATCTATCTACCCATCTTTACTTTCTTGATTTTATTAGATAAATTTTAATCCATCTTTTCATGAGCAAAGTATTTCTTGTGGTATTTAGATGCACTTAGTATAAATCCACTTTTTGTTTTACTTTCACAAACTTGATATTTTTTTTGCTTATAAATTTTACTCACTTAGTCAACCAAATAGTTTAATCAATTATAATGTGTGAAAATTATCTATTTTAATTTACTTCATATGTTAAAGTTATAATTGCAACTGCCATCCGGTGGCTGTGTATTGTTAAACAATAAGCTTCTGGTTTGGAAAGAAGATTTAAAAGGTCCCTCAGCAATACTATGGCCCTTTGTGTCTGTTCAGAGGTAAATCCATGGGCTAAGACACTTGATCTGGAGATTGCTTTTTTCCCTTAAGTTCAAACAAGAGCAAGATACTCACAGTAAGCACCAGGGCTCAAGGGGTTGTGGGCCACCCAGTGCATAGATCAGAGTTATGCTGGCAGAAGCAATTTTAGTGAGAATACTCAAACAATAACAGAAACTCTGTAGTTAATGAAAAGAATTCTCTTTAGAAATATTATTGATGAAATAATTCTTGTATTGAACCTTGGGCAGTTTCAGAGAAAAATAGCAAAATCTGCAAGAAAGATTTTGGTACAGGAAAATGACTTCTTAGAATGGACCAGGTGTTTATTTGTGCTCCCTGTCCCCAGCTCCATGCGTCTTGGTAACTGAGAGGATGTGGGGAGAAGGGACTTACGGAACTTGTTACTTCTGCCCTTAGGGCATGGTGTATCCCCCTTTTCACTTTCTTTCTTCCTCCCCACTAACTGGAATGTGGAAATCTTGGACCACATGAATGAAGACAGAGATAAAAGCGGTCAGGAGCCCTGATGATTCTGCAGAGCATAGCACCATCCCTGCAGAGTTTACATGACCATCAGACTGTCACGACCATCAGCCTGGAGCAGCTTCTGCTCTGTATATGTCAGAAACAGTCTGTGCCACAGTCTAACTTTTCTCCATCCTCAATCTGTACACCAACCATGTTGCATGACATATTTTTCTAGATGTCAAGTGTGTTTTTATGTCTTCACCTTTACCTATGTTGGTCCTTGGCCTGAATTGTATCCTTATGTTTTCTCTATCAGACAGGCAAATACATATTTATTTTGCTAAGTGTAGATCAAAGGACTGTGGGATCAAAGAATAAGTGTGAGGGATTGTGTTCTAATCCCCAGAACCCACGTAAAAAGCCACACACGAGCATGTCTGTGGTCCAATATTGTGGGGGAATGGAGACAGAAGTATTGCTGGGGCTAAGTGGCTGCCAGCCCAGCTCCCCATTTAGAGAGAGCCCCTATCTCAAAGGAATGGGGTGAGAATGGTTGATCAGAACACGTGGCATCTTCAGGCTTCCACATGCACATATGTGTATATATGCATGTATATGAATCACACTAACACACACACAGATACATAAACACACACAATAAAGATGCAGACTAACTATTTGGATTTTTCTGGGACATCTTCAAATGACCACATTTCCACATGGAGGTAACTGTCCTGTGGCTACCCTGACTAGTCTTTTTTTTTTTTTTTTTTTTTTTAAAGATTTAGTTTATTTATTTTATGTGTATGAGTACACTGTAGCTGTACAGATGGCTGTGAGCTATCATGTGTGTGGCTTCTGGGAATTGAACTCAGGACCTCTGCCGGCCCCGCTCGCTCCAGCCCTGGTCGCTTCAGCCTTGCTAGCTCTGGCATAATACACTGTAGCTGTCTTCAGAAACACCAGAAGAGGGGGTCCTATCTCATTACGGGTGGTTGTGAGCCACCATGTGGTTGCTGGGATCCGAACTCAGGACCTCTGGAAGAGCAGTCAGTGCTCTTACCCACTGAGCCATCTCGCCAGCCCCTGACTAGTCTTTGTACTTGCCTACTACAATAGCAATAATATCTATGCTTTGTTGAATATTTGTTATGAGTCATATACTTCAAATTTATCTTGCATACATAGCTCACTCAGTCTCATGTTGACTCTATAGCTCATCTTAACCTCATGCTGTAGAGGAGAGACTCTAGCTGTGGAGAGAAGGCTAGAGAGTTTCTCCCTAGCTCACGATGTTACAGAGAACAGTAGAGCATGAATTCAAAACAGCTTAGCTTGGCTCCAGCCCCATGGTTTATCTACTAAGATTTTATTATGAGTCACCATTTATCCATTTCCATGTACATTTTGTCCAGGTAGGTGCTGAATTCTTCATATCCAGCTCACTGGGGTTGATCTCCAAAGAGCTCTGGTAAATGAATGGGCTTCTGCCAAGTTTCCTTCACTATTTGCTTTACAGAGTTATGGTATAACTCTGAAAAACAAAACGAAACATAAAACCCAACAAAACAAAACAAAACAAAACAAAAGAAAAATCTGTGGAGGCCTAAGACCAGGACTCTGTTTTGGTTTTCTTCACATCACAATCCACAGATGATTGAGTGATGCGCTTTCAGGCTAACTTTTGTCCCTTCTCTGCTATAACAAAACAGTAGAAAATGAATGACAAGAAATTAAAATGTATGTCCTCATTGTTTGGAGCTTGGATGTCTATTGTCAAGATAGCAGCATGGTTGACATCCGCCTGGGCTTCTTTCCTCGGCTTGTAGATGGCTGGCTCGCTTCTCGTGGCAGCCCTACTGTGTAGTTATGCCCACTGTCACTCTCTTATAAGGACACCACAGGAAAGGTAATATAGTAATAAAGTATTCATGAAAACAGAACAAACAGGAATCTCATTAAAATAGGGCCCCGTCCTATTGGAGATTGAATTTTAACTACCACTTCAAACACCCAGTTTCCAAACACAGTCGTATGAGAGGTACGGTTCAGCTTAGGAATCTGGGAAGGATACATTCCTTCCCAGTTGATAACTGATAGCATGTAGGTGATGTAGAGAGAGCCAAATAGAGCTTAACGCCAAGGCAAGGCTCCAAAACAGAAATATCCGAGTGTCTGAGCACTTGAACTCGGCTGTAAAGTCAAAAATCATGAGGTTGAGTCTTAGCTCTGGATCTCGACCAATGAGTGGCATGGTTAAGTAAGCCAAGCCACCCACCCTTGTAATCATTCACAGTAAAGGGGATATAATAATAAGGTGTTTATGAAAATAGGGTGTTTTTTTGGAGGGGAAACTGGGAAAGGAGAACTCATATGACATGTAAATAAAGAAAATATCTAATAATAAAAAGAAAATAGGGTGAACATGAAGCTTGTAAAAATTAATGCTTGGTGTACAGTAATGCCTAGTAAGATTTCTTTATTTCTTTATTTATTCATTTATCTTTGAGATAGGGTTTCTCTGTGTAGCTCTGGCTGTTCTGGAACTCAATTTGTAGTTCTGTAGACCAGGGTAGCCTCAAACTCACAGTGATCCACCTGCCTCTGCCTCCCAGGTGTTGGGATTAAAGGCATGTACCACCACAGCTCTGAGAAGTTTTGGTTGAACACCCTAACAATACTTATTACTTTTTTTCCTGTTATAAAACATGGTGTCCCATTCAAACTCACATATCTTTAGAGAGAGCATTTTTAACTGAGTAAAGTTAAAATGGAGAATATTATAAAGAGTAAAGGTTATGATAAAATTGAAAACTTGCTGTCTTCAAAATTGTATGTTCTAGAATGTTCCATGGTACCCATTACTCAATCGTGTCATGGCCATGAGAATCTCGAGATGTTGAACTCA
>JADRCD010233164.1:5000-22971 GCA_019843815.1 Montemys delectorum | reverse complement strand
TAGCCTCTCATTTAAAAGAGAGAGAGAGAGAGAAGAGGCTAAGAGGGGAAGAGAGAGGAGGAGAAGAAGAAAGCAAGAGGGAAGGGGCAAACTGCTCCTTATATGGTGGGCTGGGTTATCTGTCTATGGGGCGAGGCATGCCTGGCTGTGCTCAGATAACTGGGGTTAGAGTCCAGCCAGAATGCTGTGAGCTTGGAGCATTGTCTACATGATAGATAGCACAGGCTAACGGAGTTGGAGGACTCTTGGAATCAGCCAAGTGTGTGTGAGAATGTGTCTCCACTGTTTCTGTTCCTTGTGGAATCTTTCACTGGGTCTCCGGGACTTAAGATTTGCTCAACACAGACTGCTTTTCATTGTCCCACAGAGTTGCCTTGGTATCGGTGCCTGTTCATATCAGAAAACCCTAACTAAGACAACCTCAACCCCGAAAATGATGCTTCTCCTTCCCGCAGCAGCTGCTCGCTGCCTATTCACCATCTAGCAGTCAAGCCTAGTGAAATCTCCCTGCATCCATATTCTCTCAGGGTGTGGTAGTACCCAAGGAGAGCTTCCCATTTTCTAGAGGAAGAGGAAGGGAATAATGAGAGAGGAATTTTCAGGGATAGGAGTGAAAGGAGAGGAGGGAGGGGGCGTAATTGAGATGTATTATGAAAAGAAATTGTGGAAAAAATATATTATAATACTGCAGAAGTAGATTTTCCCCTGTGACTTGTGACCTTTTCAGCCATAGGATTTTGGCTGTAGTCACAATACGAGACCTAACTTCCTTACAAATGTGGATTTTAGGTTCAATTAGACAACTGTTAATTACTCACAGATACAAGTACTGTTATTGTTCCATTGGGGATACCTTGATGCTTTGATCATTGTTGTCTGACTCTTCACTTTACTGCCTCAAGAAAGGTTCTGGAATCCTAGTTGTGTGGCACCCCACTAAGCTTACAATTGTCTTTTTGTAGGAAATAATAATTATTATTGATAATGAAAAGAAATCCACATCAACATGATACAGATTGTTATTTAATATGAAAATAGCACTCCCCATACATTTTGAATATTTCAGTAATATTTGGAGAGTCATATAAAATGTAATTTAGCACAGTTGTTGTACTGGTCTTTTTGGTAAATTTTTCTTATTAAACTAAAAAATTACTCCATAGTACATTCAGATAGAGTGAAAATGAATTATTCAGGTGTAAGAGAGACAAAGTGAAATTGCAAACAGCCTGTGGTTTATAAGGCTCATTAAGCTGTGCTATGTTCCCTCATAATTAACCTTTAAGTCACTGCTAATACAAGTCTTCCCTGACTATAATGAGTTCTCCTTACAGATATTTTATTCTTTGGTTTCTTGTTTACTTTCAGTAGGATGGATATTACCTTTAGTCATAGACTGCAAATACAGATCTTGACAGTGAGGGGCTGGTGGGTGGATAAAGGTACGTGCCATCAAGTATGACAACCCGAATTCCATTTCTAAAATTCACATGGTAGAAAAACAGACCTCTTTTTCTACCTAGTAAAAGAGAATTTCTATCTCAAAAATTATTTATTTTTTTAAAAAGAGTCGTTTAATTTCTTTGAGAATTTTACCAATAAATATCCATGTATGTAAGCTACTGTCACTGTTTTTAATAGCACCATTAAAATAAACTTTCACAAACATAACTATATAATATAGACAAGTTTAGACTAATCCCCGTGAAGAACTGCTAGGTCAGGGAGACAAAGGATTCATTGGGAATGGGAATTAAGAATCATGTATCCGACAAATAAGGAGAATCAAGTTCTGAATTGAATTTAAGAATTTAGCCAAGACATGATAAAGAAAACCTATGAACAGGATATGGAACAATAGATATCTGTAAATGGATCAGATCACTTCCTAGCAAGAACTTCACATTCATTCTTCATTTCTGAACAACTATCCCACCCCTCTGGTTCTTACTCTGCTGCACTACATTTAAGTTCTCTTTGAAATACTCCCAGTTCACTATTAAATGGATACTTCTGAGTCTTTTCAGTCCTTCCACCTAGTTCTTCCTCTGCTGTACCGCCTCCTCCTCTTCTAGGTCTCCACCTCATGTTTCTCTGTCCATGCCTCAGTGCCTTCACTTTTTTTGAGGACCTTCACTGCTCCATAATGTCCTTGCTTCAACATTTCCCTAGCACCCTTTCTCAGGAATGATTCGTCCTTGGGGAAATGACTCAGGTTTTGATGCTTTTACAGTTTTGGTGGGTTACATTCTTCACTGCTGCTTTACCATGTTTTCTCCTGATTTCTTTGTTGTCAACAATTCTTGACACCTGCCTCTCTGCCTTCCCATTTTTAAGCTATTTTTTCCTTAATCAAGGACAACCATGGACTATAAGGCTTCAGTATAATGTCACTATTGGTACCCAACTCAACTCCAAGAAAATCATCTTCTTCCTGCATTTTAACCACTACAGCTTAAACTTCTTCCATTCTTAGAATAGGATACTTTTTACTTCAAAGGGGATATACAATCTAGCAGATGGAAAGTGCTCAGTATTTCCTATTTATAACTATGGCATGCTTGCATGTGTTTTCATCAGCACCATTTTTGCTTTTGTTACCACAAAAGATGACTCTCTATACTATAATGTCAGTTCATGAATCTGGATTAATCAGCCACTCATTTTCTTGTATTTCAGAGTTTCTCTGACACTCACTCTCTTATCATTGTAATTTCCATTAATGTAAACTTTCTGGAAATAATTACATATATGAGCTACCTGGAATAAATTGACTTTCATCATATTTCTTTATTTGGAGTTTGTTCTGTTACATCATTGAAAGTAAGTGGGTTGTAGTCATTTAAATAGCAAGTAGTAAATAATTATTAAGCTCAATTTATATTGTTCAGTATATTTATATCACTTGATATTTTCAGTAACAATGGTAATTTTTCCTTTCTTCTTGGCTTTCTTACACTTACTGTGGTGGTGTGAGTATGCTTGGTACATGGGAAGTGGCACTATTAGGAAATGTGGCCTTGCTGGAAGAAGTGTGTCACTGTGTACACAGGCATTGAGGGCTCCTACTGCACAAGCTCTGCTCAATATGGAGGAGACCCTCTTCCTGGCTGGCTATCGAAGATAGTCTCCTTCTGGATGAGTTCTGATCAAAATGTAGAACTTTTGGCTCCTCCATCACCATGTTTACATGCATGATGTCATCCTTGCTTCCATGATAATAATGGACTGGACCTCTGAAATTGTACATCAGCCCCAATTAATTGTTTTCCTTTATAAGAGTTGCCTTGGTCATGATGTCTCTTCATAGTAATGGAAACCCTAAGATATTCTCTATGTCTCTATCCTGTGATGTCATTCTAGCTGTGACATTTACTTAGTTATCTAGCATTTAGGATTTAAATCTTGTTGTTATTTACTATTCTATTTCACATCCTGATTGGTGCCTCTGAGGGACTTTGTCATTCCTGTGACTCTAGTTACAATTTATTTGCTTGCATCAATCTAGGTCTTTCCCTTGAATTCTATACCCAAATACACATAGAGAATGCCCGTAAAAACAAATTCTCCATTCTGTCTATTTCTGATCGTCCCTGCAATATGTCCTAATTTAATATGTAACTTGGACATTGACCAAATTCACGAATTTAATTGATCCTTGAATTCTAATTGACTCAGCATCCAGAAAATTTTTACATGTTGTAATTTCTATATGATAAATTTTATCTGTCTGCTTTCCAAAATGATTATACTTATTTTCATTTATTTTAGATTGCTTAAGAATGTCTTTAATTCTACCCATTATATTGCCATCCAAGTGGCCATTCTAAGAAAAGAAACTTGGGAAAGCATTAGCTTTTTCAGCAAGATGAAAAAATATTCTTAAAATGTGAGTGACATTTGCATTTCAAACTTTCTTTTAATGGTCTCAAAATAGTTTTTTGGTCAGATATCCTTTTATAAGATTTACCAGAGAATTTTGTTTGTTGGAAATCAGAAGCTTAGCAATCACAGTAGGTTATGTTTCTTAATCTTACATGATTATTGAATATTTTTTCTATCCCATGGAACAGTTGACAAGAACTTTAGAACTGGCAACACTATAATATTAAGAAAATGATGAAGTATACATGCTGTCTAGATTTTATATCCAGTATAGTATTATAAAAACATGAACAATAGTAAAATATATATATTGGAAAAATTTGACAGATAAATTGTTTCCAGAGTGTGTTACATAAAATCTGCTGTAAATACTACACTTTAAAAATTGATTTCAAAATCATAAGTTATTTTCCGAGAAATAAACATAAATTAATATCTGTTTAGATTTAACAAAAAATGAAATGGTACATTCTATTAAAAATATCTTCACTAACACATAGAAGTTCGGGTGTTTTAAATATTGCATAATCCTAAGCTCAATATAGGACATAAAAGGACATTCACTGTGGCCCGAAAGATGGTCCAGTGGTTCAGAGTGCTTGCTGCTCATTCAAATGATAGCAGGTAGCAGGTAATATCCATCATCCACTTCTGACAGCTTGCAACTGTGTTTCACTCCAGCTACAAGGGATCCAATATTTTTTTTCCTTTTTTTTTTTTTTTTTGGATTCCTTGGGCACTCACACTCATATTTACAAATACAAACACGCATATACATACAAATGAAAAGAAAATCAATTTTTAAATCTAAAAGAACAGACCATTGCTAAACTGGGTGAAGTTACTGGTGCTAGATAGTAGTTCAGCTTCAAGGGATGTTGGAGAAACAGGCAGGGAACCAAATTTAAAGTCTAGGTTAGGGCTCCAGGTGTGGGGAAAGCTGAACCTTCAGAAGGAACTGATGACTTAGGTGATGAAGGATTAATGAGGATGAAGGTGGATAGAATACATATCTATGATTAAACCCAAAAATTGTACAGAGAGTTCCACAACTCTCATGGGAGGCTTCAGGCCCAGTTGGGATGCCTTCTTGGACACTGGAGACAACCCAGTTCCTAGTGGGATAGAATTTCTATCCTAAATATTCGTCTCAATGAAGGAAAAGGCACATCAATCCTAGCAGGACTTAGTACTCCACCAAATATAGCAAATGCTACCACTAAGATAAAAAAAAGTGACTTGGATTTTATGAATAGAACATATAAAAAGAAAGATAAAAGCATTAAACAACAAACTCCAGGTATACAAGCCATAACTCAGAAAGAGAAACAATATGAAACAGGAAGACAAGGTGTGTCCTTTAAGACCACTAACTCGACAATGAGAGTGTCTAGTGAGTATGACTAAAAGAACTACAGCACACAGAATTT
This sequence comes from Montemys delectorum, assembly GCA_019843815.1. Taxonomy (NCBI): domain Eukaryota; kingdom Metazoa; phylum Chordata; class Mammalia; order Rodentia; family Muridae; genus Montemys; species Montemys delectorum. The sequence continues at coordinate 17,656 of JADRCD010233164.1, read as the reverse complement.
GAAAAAATATAACTATATACAACTAATCCATTCTCTTTATAGAATATCTTATATATAGTTATAAGATACATAATATATAATGCATAATAATATAAATATGTTCTAACAGAACAAAAGAAAGAGATGAATAATGTAAGGCAATCAATCCAAGATTTAAAACCAGATAAAATTGGTGAAGAAAGTTGAAACTGAAATAACATTAAAAGTATAGAAATTTCTCCTCTATAGAAAGCTTCACCAACAATGGATCACATAGAAAACAGATTCTAGAACAGAAGGTATGTGAATCAGATTACCTAGTAAAGGCTATTCATACATTCTCTTAGGTAAATTTAAAAGAAAATAAACAGGAACCTGCAGAGCTTAAAAATACTAACCTTCAGATAATGAGAATAGACTAAGAAGACCATACCAAAGGCATAGAAAACATTTTCACTAAAATCATAGGAGAAACTTTATTAAACATGAGAAAGAGATATCTATTCTGCTACAAGAGGTCTAGATAACAATATACAATCCTAGCTAAGAGTAGGAAAAACAGAACAAACATGCAAAACAAAAACAAACTTCCCACAACATATAATTAAGACGTTAAGTACATATACTAAAGACAGTGCTAAGATAGAATGGTTAAGCCACTCAGATCACCAGGCTCATCAAAATAAAACTTGATTATTTAACAAAACCCTATAAAGCCGGAAGCACTTGTAAAGATCTATTCCAAGTTCTCAAACTTGTGGGATGGCCCAGTGATTAAAGATACTTGCGCCTCTTCTGGCACATTCAATTTCCAACTCCTACATGGTAGATAACAACTATTGAGGACTTCGGTCCCAGGGATCTCATGCCCTTTTCTGGCCTCTGATAGCACTGCATGCATGTGCTTCAAAGTCATACTTGCAGACAAAACACCCAACAATATGAAATGAAAAATAAATTTGAAAAATAGAGTTCCCAATTCTAAGAAAGAATGTCAACCCAGAGTATTTTATCTGGCAAAATTAACTATTGAAATTAAAGGAGAAATAAGAGCTTTCCACAAACACTCTCTTTCCGGACATCTATCACAGTCTCCCTGGTCTTAAAACCTGTAGCAGACTACTTGTAAGTGCTTTCCTCACTTGCTACCTTGACTTTCTGGAGACTCTTCTGAACCTTGCTGCTGGTCCAACTTTTGAACTCTCAGCCTTCCCTTCTAGCCTTTCTCCATTCCTTGGTGTCAGTCATCCGTACCTAGAAACACTGGGCCCCAGTGACCACTTCTGACTGAAACTTCACTTAAGGAGATTGTCACTCTCCTTCCTGTCCTTCATGACAATCTCTCCATTCTTACACAAAGCTTATGGTCATGTACTTGCCAGTACCCTTCTGTGGCCCTCCCCTTTTTTCTCAGAACATCCCCAAAACTTTGGAACAGACCTGGCTTTTCTTCTTCCTGTGTGTTCTCTCAGTCTTCCTTTTTAACCCTCCTATTCCTTTGTGTCAGCCCTGAGACCTAGGTACACTATCTGGAATGCTAGTGTCCATATCAGATTGAGACTAAAGTAGATAATTCACACTGTCCTTCCTCTTCCATTATGATCTCTTTAGACTCACCATTAGACCTGTAGCACCCTGCTTGCAGGTTCCCCTTATCCCTTCTTAATTCCGTTCACTGGAGACTTAAACTCTTTCACCATTCAAATGTAACTGAAATTTTGACAAAATTTTCACTATGGAATACATCCAATACTTTATATATTTGATCACTTAAAGGAAGAATTTATCCTTTGTAAACATATTAGCACATGCAATGTTTGTTTCTAGCGACTGGTCAATGTTTTAATGTATGAAAATTTAGACTTATACTTTCTACATTGAAGGCAATCAATAATCAATTGATAAATTTAGGAACTGAGCCTTCCTTCAGTTGGTGTCTAGCTCCTGCAAACTTTCTGCCTGTGATTTTACTTGAGACCTATCAACTGAGCTGAAGTAGTCTTGAAAGAGAATACCTATTTTAAAACAAAAAACATACTGGATAAATGGCAGGTTTTCTTGATTAATTGAAAACATTTGTCATGCATCTAAGGATATTAAAAACTTTTGCCTACAAAGTGTGGAAATACAAAGAAAGATACAATAAAACCTAATTCCATGTGAGAAAACATTTCCTACACTTCCAATCAAAGAAGGGCTTGAACATCTTGACATTGGCAACATTGTTTTACAGCAGCATGCTATTCTTTCTCTACTTTTCTTGGAAATGGGATCAAATGTTGCTCATTCTAGATGAGGCACTGACCAGGAGACTGATGAACAATTTCAAGCAGAGCTTAGTGAGCTAGTGAGGTTTTTACTGTTACTATTCAGTGTACAGAGGAGGAATTACTTACAGGAACATGGGTAGCATAAAGGCAGCTGTATCATGGAAAAGTACAAACCTCAACATGGACTATGATTCATGAAAAATGTATCCCTAAAGCTCCCCATACAACTTGTGGATGGCTCAGTCAATCGGAATGAGCCTTCTCTACAATGGTTGTTACTAGTACTTTCCTTAGGGAAAGGAGCTTATAGATCTTATAACTTTCAGGATGTTCCTGAGCATTTTGAGTGTCATTTACTTCCCAGAGCATTAAAAGCCTTTTTTTTTTTTTTTTTTTCTTCCCTAGTCTTCTGAGTCTTTTCTTACTCCTGGAGGGAACATTTCAATTTGAAGGAAATAACTAAGAAACATTGTACTTTCTCCATCTAACATTGTTTTTGCTCTCTCTTCAATTATGATCTGTTAAGCCTGGAGTGAGTGATGTGGATATCTGATTTTTTTTCTTTACCTATGACTGAGCACTTAGTAACAATATTATAGGTAAAGGTAAAGTTACTTATACCCAGTAGCTTGACAGATTATAAGTCTCTAGAGTTGCCATTGTCAACTATACATGACTAGCCAAAGATAATAGAATTTGTAATCTATGAGTGTAAACACAAATGCTTAGAAACCAATTTGATATTCACTTAGCATCCATTTGACAAAACAGCTGGTGTATGTGTGTGTGTGTGTGTGTGTGTGTGTGTGTGTGTGTGTGTGTATGTGACCAAATTCAGTTACCTTACCATATTAATTATGTATTCTACCACCGAATAACATCCCACCCTACCTTTATAATTTTAATAGAAAAGTTATTCCTTGGATGTCAAGGAATTAAAGTGATTCTAGGCTTAATTGTAAGAAATATAAAATCTAAGTTTATAGATCAATTGTCTATTTGAAAAGTAGTGGAATATAGTAACGTCATTGCAGTCTTACAAATAAAGCACACATGGATAGAAAATTAGGGGTTGTACATAACAGAAAACACTCATCTGGACATCTTTGAAGAAAAACAATGAGTATCATGGTTCTCATTCCTTACAATACTTCTCAGCATTGAATTAATAAGTTCACAATAAATTCATCGACTAATCTCAGAACTCATATTCATACTCATTAGCAGCTAACACTCCTTCCCCTCTACCCCATGCCTTTCCTTTTTAACAGCTTGGACAATGGAGAAAAGAATAGCAGTTTCACCTTTTCTGGGCACATCCTTACATGTCATACACAATATCCATAATCTTTTTTTATATCACCAGTATTTAGTATTTACTTTAATGCTGAATGATGAACAAAATTAATTACATCAGCCTGAAACTGGTTTCTCTAGCTTCAAAGCACTCTAAGTGTTTGTGTTAATATATAGCCTCTGATATTTTCTTATTTAAACACTTCCTTGGAACATTATAAATGGTGTAGTACATAAATGTGAATATAAATTATCTCTATCGCAAACAATATGATGTAAGGCTACAATGCTTCTAGCAAATGCTAAGTTACCATCCATATGTTTACTCTTGATTCTACAGATACTTTTGATCTTTTATATCTATTTATGACTATGTAAGACAGAATATACAAATGATTTTTCTCCTTCCACATTGACTGTCATTATGAGATATCTTGTACTGAATTCTACTGAAACAAACTACTATACATTAGTTTTTCAACAGGTTGTCTCAGCAACAGAGCTGCTTGCTGCTTTTTTGAAACAAAATGAAGTTTGAAAGTACAGAGAATTATTGACAAGATTCCCTAAAGTACACTTTACATTATTCATTACAAATCTATTATTAAAAAGTAATTTAGTAAGTGCTTATAGCAATTTAGACTATATAGATCAGGGAGATGGAGCATGATTAAATAGTGGCTACAAATGTGTTTGGGAAACCTTTAGTCTCATTTTTAATTCCATTATTTTGTAGAATTTTGACAAATTACTTAACTTTGTAAGACTTCTCTTACTTGGCTTTTAAAATGGGGTTAATGATCCTCACTGCCAATGTGTCATTGTAACAATTCCGTGAATAGTGCATAATAAATGTTCAACACTTTCTCAGATAAGGATTTCTTTTGGGTAACTACTTTGAGAAATAGAAGAAAAAATGTATCTTAAGAAAATATTTAGAGAAAGACATTGAAACCATGGTTGAATTTTATAATCAGAAAATATTTATTTTAAAAATGTATTTTTACTTGCAAATATCTGTCTGTTTTGTTTTTAACTCATTGAAAATTTATGTGCCCAATAATGTTGTCAGTGCTCTATTTCCTCAGTTTCTGTTCTTAGGAGACGAAAAAGAAAGACAGGCTCATTAGTTTGAAACACCATCTTAATCATATTTTCAATTACTGATATTTTTTAAAAAAATATTTAGCAAAAGTGAAATTATTTCTAGCCAAAACTCAGGAAAATGAATTTTCTTCCAAATGATATCTCTTTGACCAGAATGTAAAACTTACTATCTACTTAGGATGCAGCTGATTTTGAAAATAGTTTTCCCAAAGTATTAGCCATACTGGCCTGTAGAAACAGGCAAGGCTGAGCACAACAATTTAAGGTGAACTGCTGAGATGTTAGTCCAACTGTTCAGTTACTGAATATTTGAAAAGTGTAAGGCATTAAGTCCACTGTCCTAATTACGTCTCTTAACTCTGTCCACTACGTTTAAGAAATTAGGTCCTTAGTTTCATATTTACCATAGATGTGCAGATGAGCTTCTAGTTGGTTAATAACTTCGTTCATCATTCATCCTCAGCAAATTTTTAGAGTTAATATCTGACTATAACTTTTATTGGCTGTGGCTTAAGAAATGTTTGTATTACTAATGACAAGAGCATTAGTAAACCCCAGCCACTGGCTACTTAAACGCTTGTGATGCAATGCTACTCTGTTTTGCTGAGTTTGCAGAATCTTTGTACTCCTACCTACTTTAAACCAACCAGCACAGAAGCAAGATATGAGAAGTATTTCTTTCTAATTCTCTCTTTGTGGACTGTTTCTTAGCAATAAAGTTTATTTTTACTGCCATCTACATTCATCAGTATTGAGCATGTATACATATAATCATGGTCTAGACCACCCATCTACACACACACACACACACACACACACACACACACACCTTCATAAAAGGTACCCTGAAGCAAACAAAATGATCTTTTTATCTTTACCTTGAATTTTACAACAGTAGTCTGAAGCTGAAGATAGAATTTTGCTCATGGAATTCTGCTTTACAATGCTATTAAGATTGCTCATGAAAATTAAAATAGAACTTTTAAGTTTTAGCACAGCTTCTATTAAAGTACCATAAAATATATCATGAAGTATTTAATCATAAAAGAATTGATTATGTCCAAATCACTAAATCATACAAAAGTTTAAATGGCTTAAATGACTCCTGTGTTGACAGGCTGTCAAACTATGTTCTTCTATCTTCACAGCCATGCTATGAAAAAATACTGAAGACACACTTTATATTATATATTCTCTATAGTAGAATTCAACTTCTATAGAGTATGGATCATGACTCTGATGCACACCTTTCAACCAACAAAACTAGAGACACGCAGATTTAAGAGAGAGGCAGAGGTATGTCTGATTGGGGAAAGAGCAACTAAGATGCAGGTTCTTCGGACTTTTTTGAATTACTTATGTTTGAAATTATGCTGAGAAGAAAAAGGAGAATGTTTCATTAAAGGGTACACATTTTTTATTTTTTTCTACCACTGGGCCAAACACCAGGACCTGGTAAACACCAAGCAAGAGCACTACAAGTTACTATATTCCTAGACCATGCCATTTCTGTTCTTTTCTGATAGCATCACTCAGGTTTGCCTAGATCAAAAGATCCTTCTAGCCATATGTTGGTACAACCACATACCACCATATCCAGCTACTTTTAAAGGTGATGCTTAATAAAAGACTTTGCAATCTAGAGTTTTATCAAGGAAGCATTACTGTGGTACAGAAAATATTGGTATTTATTGAAAAGTATCTGGTACATAACAGAAAAGAGTTTTATATTTGTTTTGAAATCAATTTGTATAATAGTAGGGTGGAAAAAATATATCAGGTAACATAGATTTTGTAGGAAGGCTACAGGGTGGTAGCCTTGGTTAATGGTTCCTTTTGGGTCATAGATTTCAGGTAAAGACGCGCACTAATCACTAGCTTTAAAGAACTACTAATATGAGAAATAGATTATAATACCTCTTCATAAGACTGTAGTAATGGTAAAAATAATGACTGATTTAATGATACGTTTTAGAATTAATCTAGGATATTAAAATCACCCTGCCCCACTACAAACACACACACACACACACACACACACACAGAGAGAGAGACAGAGAGAGAGAGAGAGAGAGAGAGAGAGAGAGAGAGAGAGAGAGAGAGATACACATACACTCCCTCAATACTCCCTCAATTCTTGAGCTTGTAGGGAATTGTTTGGGAATACAGAATGGATTTAATGTATCATAGAAAAGAAAAAATGACTTCTGTCTATTTTTGTAATATCATCAAAGCAATAACTTTGTCAACCTTGATTTCTTAGGTGGGTTTGTGAGGACCAGTCCCTGGGAAATCAGTGGGTGATCTTGTGGATGCTGCACTCCTTCCCTCACCTGGAAATGTTGATCAGTCAAGCCTCACTGAGCACGCCCATGAGCAGAGGAGAAACGGTCTCTGCAAATCTTTTCAGAGAAAGAAACCTGAGGCAAAGGCTAGAATCCTCATTATAGCTGAATATTGATTAAGATCATCAGAAATATAAAACCTAAGTCTGCGCAGGGATAAGAGTGTGACCTCAGGACACCTGTAGGGTGCACATCTTTCACTGAGTGCTACAGCCACTTAAAATGAAGATGGAGAAGGAGAGGGCAAGAGGATTAGAAGCAGGAAAATCAAGCTTCTTCTCCACTAGGTAAATGTCAGGCAGCTTAAGTTTGGGTCACGTGGGACCTTTTCTATGCATTTTTACATATTAATGTAAATGGTATAGAATTGATATTAAAGTAGGGAGCTACAGTGATATGTGAGAAGAAGAGACATGGTAACTCAGGCAAAATGCTGCTGTCAACTCAGATTTGCTAAGGATGCTACAGAATCCTGGGCCTAGGCACAACACTTGCACATGCTCCCATGTGGTCTGTTGGAATAGTCAAGTGAACACACTGAAGAGGATGGCTCTCTTCACTCAATTTACAAAGATGGCTACCCCTAGACACACCACGCCAGAGAGCAAGCTAGAAGGGCAGGATAATGATTATGTCTGTCCTCACAGTGTGTTTCAAAACACTCAATGTACTTAACTAAAATTGTATAAAGGGCTTAGGGAAAATGGGAGAAAAATGAGTTTGATATTGATTATTTTATAGGCTGAAGTGACTGGGCTTCACCGGGCTTATTGATAGCATCTATTCTACATTACTTTAGTGTCTAAAAACCAATAGCTCCTGAGGGTGGTTAAACTATAGGATAATTGTCTAGTTTATTTTTAAGAGCAATTCTTAGATAAGGTGTTGTGTTTTTGAAACAGTCAAGATGAATGGTGGGCAGGGAAATAGAACTGCTGGTGAAAACCATGAAACTTTACATTTTACAAGCCACTTTATTCTTCTTCCATCTTGTTTGTTTTGAAAACGTCTTACTTTTTACAGGATTTGTACAACTTAATTTCACTTGTATGCTCTAAGTGTCGCAGGCATATATATTTGCTTCAATCACCTACAGATGTATAAAGCTCATGACAAATATTTCAGATACAATGCTGTCTATGAAATAATTTACATTTTATTTCTTGTCTATTGTTTGAAGAATAGATATAAATTATCACACAAGTTGTCACAATCATAACTTGGAATTTGGAAAGCAAGGTGAAAAATAAGAAATGATTTCAGTTCTCTTATATTTCTTTAAAACTTGATTTACAGCTGAGATGTCTGTCACAGAGTTCCCACAGGCTGTTGGGGAGAGTTTGCATTCTCTTATGTTGCAATTAGTATTCCACAGAGAAGGTTTAAACGTTTTTAGCCTGTGAAATGGTTTACATCTGATGTTTCTTTGTTGGATAACTTTGAAGATTTTTAACTAAAAATGAATTTGGAGTATTAAGTCACCACTAGAATTGTATCTGGACCTACCTGACTTTCTATGCACATTCATACTTATTTTATGAAATTGGGAGCTCACCAATTCCACTCATATGTATTTACAGTTGTTATATCTCCTTGATCCATATCAATATCTAACCATTTTTTTTATATCAGATATGAGAATGTGAGTTAGAAGTCTTTGGAATTCACTTACTTGGTAAATGACTTACATTCTGTGACTCTCTGTAGCTACCTTTACACTTGAGGTCTATTTTTTGGAGACAAAGAACAGTTGAATTTAGTTTTTATAAAATTCAGTTATACAGAGTGTATTCCTTTTAAAAATACTTCTTTAATACTTGGGATCAGAAGTCAGAATTATATAAGTTTCCACTTCCCTTTCCTTCCTTGCTCTCTCTCAAATTCATGACCCCAACAGTAGATTATCTTGTTGCTTCTTCATAACTGTAATTTTGATAATGTTATGAATATAAATATCAATCAATCAATCAATCTATCTATCTATCTATTTCTCAATCTTCAATAACCCAATAATGATCACTTTCTTGGTTAACTGGATTACTGGCTGTGTATTTTTTTAAATTATTAGTTGGTTTGTTATTTAGTTAGGATTTGCTAGAGCAGTGGTTCTTAGGTGATCCCTAACTATAAATTATGCCATTGTTCCTTTATAACTGTAATATTGCCACTGCTATAAATAAAAGTGTAAATATATATACAGAGTATCTGATACACTACCTCAGAAGGGTTGGGACTCACAGGTTGAGAACCACAGCACTAGAGGAACAGAGTTGATAGAACAAATACATAGCAGCAGAGGGGAAAGGCAGCTATACAGAAAGCAGTCCATACAGTCATTCCCCCATCCTTGGGACCTTTCACTATCTCCACTATTTCTGAAAGCTGTTACGTACTCTGGGGAAAGATGTTTTCAGTCCTTTTGGTTACTCTCTCAGGAAACACTTTTACAGAGCCACCTAAAGGTATGTCTGATATTTGACTCAGATTTAAGTTGAGAGGGAAGATTAAGGATCTTACTACCCTGTAGGTACTAGAGGGATGATAGGGATGATGGACTCTCTTCTGCGTCTCCTTTATTCATTTAGTAGTCTTCTGGAAACTCCTCCTTTTTTTCTTCTGTTATTGGGATTGATAATGTCTGTCTCCTCTGTTAAGTGTGCAGCTACTTTGGTGATCATTAACTTCCTTAGGTTGTGCTTGTCTTGAAATATCCTATAGCTTTCTTAGAAATAGTAATTTTGGTTGGCATGCTTTTAGGATTTGAAATGTGCTTACTAATGCTTCTCTTGTTTTACATGTTGTTAATGATAGATCTGATACTATCATACATTTGCCTTTGTTGGCAAATCGCTTTTTTTTTTATTGTTTTACTGGACATGGTTTCTCTCTTTGTTAGTGGCTATCTTGGAACTCACTCTAAAGACTAGGCTGGTTTCAAAAGCAGAGATCTGCCTGGCACTACCTTCCAAGTACTAGGATTAACGGTATAAACTATCATACCTGGCCCCTTTATGGTTCTTAACATTTTTTTGCTTTGTATTTTTGGCACCCTGACTATGACATATCATGACTTTTTCTCCTCTGATTATGTCTGTTTAGAATTCTAAATTTTGTTTTGTTTGGTTGTTTTTCTGACATTCTCATATATTTTGGTTGATAGTTTTCTCCATATTTATGTACTTGTTTGTGTTCTACTTGTGGCCACTACTCATTTTTAATTTAATTTTGAAATTTTCACTCAACATTGTGCCTACTGCATTGGGGAAGTAGGATCATTTGGAGTAATATGCTACTTCGCTTCTTCATGTTAGTGATGTTGTGAGCTTTCAACTGGATGCAGGAAACTGAATCCAGATCTCCTGCAAGAGCAGCAAGTACCACCGAGACATCTCTCCAGATTGTTGTCATGGCAAATATGAAGTTTGACTGTATAAATACAAAAGTATAAACTGTTTATGTAGGAAAGAAAGAAACTGTAATCTCAAAGGAGTGCAAGCTGGATGTGGCTCTCTAACACTCTGAAGAAGTTTAATAGAAGCTTCTGAACACAAATTTATTCTTGAAGGAACCGGGTTCCAGGAATGGCCAAGTATCATTTACAGTGAACAGGAAGTGAATATTGTGTCAGAGACCTGTTCAGAGCTCTGGACACGGGGGTGCTGGCTGAGAGAACTTTACTTCTAGCTCTTCCCTTTCCAAGCTGCACATTCTTGGATCACTATAAATAGTGAGAAGATTAGATCTCAGTAATATGCCTTTGAAGCTTAAACCCAGTTACAAAGTTGTAGTACACACCTAGCACACAGGTTGACAATTGTTTGCTGGCTTAATTATTATTCGTTGTTTTACTGTTGTCTTTCAGTTTGGGATATTATCTTTCTTAAATGAGAATAATGAATTAACCTGCCTTAAGTCTAAGAGCCAGGTAGTTTGCAACTAAGTCTCATACGTTCTCTAGTGAAAAAAAAAAAAAAAAAGAAAGAAATAACACAAACAAGATTTATCCTTTTCTCCTGTGGTTTCTCCTATGTATGAAGTGTGTGCTATATATCTTCTATACAATTTTACTGTGTCATAGCTATCTTTTAAAACAAGGTTTTTGTAAAGTGTGAATTAGGCAGGAAATGTCACATCAGCCAGTAAATGGGAGATATGGGAATCATTTATTATTTTGCCTAATCTTAAAATTCAAGCTTCTTCTCAAGGGTGACATTGAAGCGAGTCATCTGTTGATAGTGCAGCAATTAGTTTTCCAAGAGGGATAGAACAGGGCACATCCCGTCATGTGGGCTAACCCAGGCCCATTTCACTCAGTATTTCTCAGGGAGAAAAGGAAGAGCTCTTTTTGGAAAATATAGTGAGAAGAAGAGAAGAATGCAATCACCGTATTATAGAACAACAGAGGTTAGAAGTGCAGAAAGAAAAGCCAACATTACAGGAAGAGAATTCTATTTAAAAAATAAAGGAAGAAAGAGGAGGAGAAAAAAGAGGCGGAGCAGGAGGAGAAGGCGGGGGAGAGGTTCAAACTGAAACTACACTGAACAAGGAAACAAGAAGATGACAGGCAGGAAAGGACTTTGGATCATTCTAGAATAGACAAAGAATAAAACTGGTAATAGGGAAAGAGACAGTGCAAAACCAAAAGTATTACCATAGAACAAACCTCAATAGAGTATGTTTTTAGAGAAAGACAGCCCTATAAATTAGGATAAAACATGACGACATTTGTGATTACACCAAAGGACATGATGATCCCAGGTTTTGGGATGGCTAAGAAGGGAAGATCTTAAAATGAAGGCCACACTGGGCTCCACAGTAAAACATTATCTCAAAAAATATCATTTCCTACTTATACGAAAGCAGAAAATAAGTTATTTCATGCAACTTGATTTATGTACATTCATTGTTTTTAACTTTTTACCTTATCTATACTGTTATCTGTGGGGAATAACTGCCCACAATCCCTTCACTGTTTGATGCCTGCCACAGTGGTCCCCATCAGATGACTTAATGAAAAGCCTATCTCTACTACTTCCAACTTTTCCTGGTGGAGACTGCTGCTTGGTACTCTTCCTCATTGCTCCCCAGTTTTCTCCTCATATGTTTATTTCAACTAGCCCAAGAACAGAATGTCTTCATGTTTCCAGGGGACAATCAATTTTTTTTTTGTACCTATGGTAGCACATAGTCACCTTCAGTAGTTTTTAAAGTGATTACTTAATCAATGACAGTTCTACAAGCTGTCAGAATGGATTTCTCGTGAATGTCAAGGATAGATGGCAGTACACCTCAGTGAACACACATTTGCAAGTCAACCAGATAGGAACAAAACAAACTTCAAAGAGTCAGTTGATGCAAAGAACACACTTCTGAGAGTTCATCAGTCAATGGCATTCTCACCTCAGGAACCATGTATTTACAAAGGGAGTATATAGGATTAATCTCCCAAAGTCTATCACTGCGGGCAACTCATCCTCCAGAGCCTGGATGATCTTAGCAGTCCTATTTTCTCTGATAATTCGTGTGATTGGTATGTTTCCCCCATTCATGAAATAGGAAAAAAATTAGTTTTATACTTTGGTTTAAAATTGAGAGTTGGCAATATTGGCAGCTGAGAGTCCTATGATTAATATTTAAGTGTAATCATGGAATAAAAGAA
>JADRCD010233162.1:0-16517 GCA_019843815.1 Montemys delectorum | reverse complement strand
AAAAAAAATTGTCTGCATGTGTAATTATGCCATTGTTAATTATGTACCATCTTTATGTCTGTACCTCCTAGAGCTGTGGTTGTATCTGCTTGGGACCACATCTTGCCTTTTATGTGGATGCTTGGTATTGAACTCAGGTCCTCATGCCTGAGACACAACCACTTTGCTGATTAAGCTCTCTCGTCCCACTCCTCCTCCTTGTCTTTCTTCCATACAGAAGTTGTGGAACACCCATGGTGAGGGTAAGTACACAAGGTCAAAATGTCACCAAAGAGGCAAAGATGGATGATGACACAAGCTTCAGTTTGTTTGTACTTATAACACTACACAAGCCTACCTTTCAATGTTTGTTTTTCCTTTCATGTACATTGTGTGAAGAGGCGAACAGATTTGTTTGGAAGTGCATTATCCCATTGTTTCATATATACCAAGGCCAAAGACCACAGTTTTATGGAAAAAGAAAAGAGAATTAAAAAAAAAAAAGCATTCCTCTCATTTCTTTTCTCCAATCCATAATTTGTCAGTATTGTCGGTATTTTGCCCACTGTATCTGAATTTACCTTCAATTTCCTAAAAATATACATTTTGAATTATATCTGTGCTCTTTTAGCTTAGAGTATTGTGGAAAATATTTAACTACGTGGTACAAAGTATTAGCTTCCTTAGTTCTGCCCCTCTCTAATCACGCCTTCTCTTTCCTCATCCTCCTGGCAGAAACACACCAGTTCCCCTCTTTGTTAGACAGTAGTTGGGCCTCACTTTGTTACAATGATGTAAAACCTTTTAAAAAAATATTTGAATCACATTCTACATTGGGTTGTACTTACTGTACTGCACAGTTTCCCCTCAGTGGTTACTAATCCCCTCCCACATAAAACCATTCAGTTTTGGTTCTCTGTTTTGTCAGTTACTTCTCAAATCTAATCAGAGTGATAAGACTGAAAGGTCTATCACTGTCATTGTTTGTACCCATCACTGCATATTTTCAAAGAAATCTTCATTTGTTCTGAGTCTTTCAGCTTTTTGGTCCAGTCTTGAGTAGTTTTAATCAGAACAGGAATGTCCCATGGAGGAGTAGCTGATACTGTGATAAAGTTTCTCAGAAGGCCAGGCTATTGTTTCTGTACCTGCATAAAGTGTAATGTTGATTAGTTCATTCCTGCTTTTGGTAGGAGTTCTTTCGAGAGAGTCCTCGAAAAAGATGCTGGGAAGCAGATTTTTCAAATTAATTATTTAAAAAAATTATCCTCTTCTTTTACTTTCTGTTAACTAGTTTATACTACATTTTAAATTGAAAATAATTTTAGGAATCAGAATTTTGTAAGAATTATATATTCATTTTCAGTTTCCAGAGTGATCATTGAGAAATTGTGTTATTTTATTCTTTCAATCATTATTTCTTGTTTGAAAAAAAGTCCATACTGGTATGCTTTATCGTGACGAGCTCATGCCCATTCTCTCACTTCCCTACTGCTCACCTCCCGTTTCTTTCCGACTTGCTCCCGTTCCACGTTCCGTTCCTTTTCTTTTTGATGCAAGTTTGCGCACGTACCTACAGGCGCCTGGGTTCATTGCAAAGGCCATGTCATATTTAGAAGACAGCATCTCAGCACTCCTCCATACCCTTCGGGTCTCCAATTCCTCTCGCTATCCCCTTTCATCCTGGTCTCTGGGCCTTGGAGCAGTGGTAAACTGATTTCCCTGCTTTGAGATTTTTAGAAGATCCTCATTATCCTCGTTGCTCTGGGATTTCAGAGGCACTTTGTGTTGTTAGGATCCAAACTGTTGCACAGGGAGTTTGCAATATTTTTTGAATATATAGTTCTCAATTCAATTTAGTTTTAAAATTAATTTCCTCTATCAAGTTATTTCTCATGCATCCTTCTGGATCTCCATGGCTTGTTTGTGTTTTCTTTTTGTCTGTGAATTTTCCTTGACTTTGTCATCACATTATATTGGTGGTATTAAAATGATTTCATTTTTGATTTTGTAAAATTTTTTTTAAATGTATAGGTACGCCTGTGTTCTTGTTTTATGAATGAAATACTTTATCTCTGTGAGAACATGCTTACATAGTATGATAAAGTCATTAGCTCTTCTTTCCTGCAACATCCCTTATTTTTTTAGCAGTATTAAATTTGTTTCATTTCAACAAGTTTCCTCTTTTTTTTGATATTCAAATGTCACTTATAATTTGAATAATTCTAGTTGAATAAAAGAACATTTTGCCCATCAAAGTGGCAGCAATCTTAAATACTGATAATATTAATACTGATGAACATGTATGGAACATTTTTTATACACTACTAATGAAAATGTAAATTTATGTAAAGATTTTGGAAGATAATTTGATAATGTACACTAAGTATAAAATATCTGCACTCAACAAGTTTTCTTAAATTGCTGATCATCTCGACTGCTTTGTTAGTGCTGAAGTGTAGCTCAGCGGTTGAATGTTTGCCTAGCATGAAATAGGGGGAGCACGGCTGGACTTCATCTCCAATACTCAACTCAAAATAAAAGGATAAAAAGTGTTTATAATGATGAAAAGCTGTTTTTACAATTATAGAAATCACACCAGTGAGCTGGCAGACTCCCCTATAGATGTGTTGCTATGGTTCCCTTCATGGCTAATGTCTGGAAGACTTTCCCAGTGCCGTCCCTTTTCCTTAGTGGAAGAGCTTCCATTTAAGAGGGCTTCCTATGCTGCCTGATGTGTCACGTTCACTAGTCTGTTTGTTTTCTGTATTCTTTCTTCCCTGTGCAGAGCTTGATACCTTTAAGAATATATATTTTTTTCCTGGAGAGAAAACTCAGCTCATCAATTATTTAGGGTACAAAGAAAGGCCATGAGCCCAGCTTTCAGGGTTTAGAATTCTATGGTCTTAGAACCATTAATGAAAAATTCTAATGTGGCTCCTAGCTCATTCTGCAGCCACTGTCACAGGAAACTCCTACTATGTACTTGTTGCTTGTGGTCTCTGTGATCTGAGAATATGTCAGGTCCAGAGTATTCCTGGCAAAGGTAAAATGGAAGATATATGGTCAAACTATATTCCAAGCCAAGACTTGTATCATGAGTCATCAAATATTCTTTCTTTGGGTGTACAGTGATTGGCCTCAAAAACTCCTTACATACAGCTTAGAGTACTTCTCAGTGTTCCTCATGAGGATAAATTCTCCTAATTGGAAGGCCTAGGTCAGTGTTCATGCAACACATGAAGTCTTGTGGGGCTAAAGAGAGTGGATTGAAGAGAGATTTTGTCC
The DNA here is from genome assembly GCA_019843815.1 of Montemys delectorum. NCBI lineage: Eukaryota > Metazoa > Chordata > Mammalia > Rodentia > Muridae > Montemys > Montemys delectorum. Next base: position 13,250 of record JADRCD010233162.1, on the reverse strand, counting down.
TTCTGGATGCTTCATCACTATGTATTGTGGTCACTCATCTGAGAGAGCAAAAGAGAAAGTGATGAGAAGTGGGAACAGTTCAACCAATAGACACATGGAGATTTATTGTGTCAAGAACATTCTAGCTGCTTCCTTCTTTGTCTTCTAGAGAAGTTTTGTGTCCTAGTCCGAGAGCTGAGAGCCAGTTCTACTATGACATTCTGATAGAATATTCTGTTTTCAACAGAAATTTCTTTCTTCTTTCCTTTCTAATTTAGTTTTTTTTTAAAGTTGGCTGTGCACTTGATATATAGCTGAGTAATGGATTCTCTTGCTTCCACCTCCTACCTGTGTATACGGTTACTGACACACACACCACCCTTAGCTTGGAGGGTCTTTATTTTTAATAATGGATTTCTTTAAACAGAATTCTTGGAAGGAATCCAGGTGAATCAGAAGTTTATTTTTTTTTCTTTAAATGTTTGCTAATTTCAAATATAAGTAGATGATGGCGTTCCTGCTGTTCTTGGTGTTCGCAGACAAACTGAATTATTTTCAGTAAAGCATCATGAGGAAGTTTAACAACAAAAAAATATGAAGAATTATCCATGATTCCAAAAAGCATTTTGATAGAACACCTGGCCATAACCATGCTTGCTCTAGCGGTCTTGAGAAGTTGACAAAGTATATTTGAAGTTTTGACATTCTGTTTTTTTTTTTTTTCATAGCTTCTGTTCTGATTCAGAAACCATTGATTTATTTTTATTTAAATTGTTTTTCATGTGTATGCATGTGGTGTATGTGACTATGCGTGTGTGTAATCATATGTGCATGTGCGGGGATGGGTGTGCAGGCATATGTGTGAAAATTTGTGTCAAACCAGATGTTGATTTGGGTGTGTCTTCCTTAACTGTGCTTCACCTTTTATATTCACGCAGGGTCTCCATCTTGGACATCCCTGGAAATTCACATCTGAGAAGACAACATGCAATAGAAAATTTTCAATTAAATAAAACTACAACAGTGTGCTGAAAGCAATCCCATAGCTTGTGGGAAATGGTTGCACTGGCACTGTTGTCTTGGGCTGGACTTGTTTAAGAGTGAACACAAAGTACACACCATCTCTGCCTTCATAAGTGCTCTACAGCATCATCACACTCCTGCCTTGCAGTTCTCTTCAGATGGATGTTGCTGTTACAGACTTGGCCTGCATTTCCTCACGCTGTTTGCTCGATTGTTTTTGACAGCCCAGCTCTCTGGGACAACTCTGGGCAGCCATCAACTGAAAGCAGACATCTCTTTCCATGATAACCAAATCTAAACAGAGACAAAAACAAACCCTTCAATATCCTGATGGATTAATGTTTCTTGGAGATAGTTTCTTTTAATAATTGATTATTTGCTGCAGCTTGACCATATGTGCTGGGGACAGCATGTCTGTTGCCATAACAAGCTAATTGAGCAATTCAGTCGACACCACTTCTGGTTCTTGTAGCGTGGTGAACTTCAGGCATGACTGGCAAGCTCAAGTGTCCACTCAGCACAATACATCTGGGAGTTTTGAGACTTTTCCAATTCCTTTCACCTGTGACCCACTTTATGAATTTTAGACATGTGTCAATTTGATCCCAGAAGGGACAGCTCACTTCATACCTCATCCCACAGGCTAAGGGAGTAGGCCATCCATTATCCTCTCCCTCTTGTTCTTAGGTTAATGACTACATTAAATATTAAGCGGGTTTCCGTCTCTAGAGTGCCCATGTAAGTGATTTTACATTAGCTCATCCACTTTTGGCACTATCTTTTCTTTGATTTCTGATAAAGCATGTTGCTTCTGTGTAACATAATTCAGAGGAAATCATGATTGATTTGACAACCATTAATGTGATGCTTAGTTTAACCTTCATCTTTAGATATGGAGAAGGAGAGTAAAGGATGAGGGAAGGAAAAGGAAGAGGCAGAGAGAAATGTGCCTTTGCTTTTTTATGGTAAAAGCACCAAATGATCCCATTAGCATACCACAAATTTAAAGCCTTCCCTCTCCCCCATCTCTCCCACCTTTCTTCTTTGAGATTTTCCAAGCTCTCGGATTGTTCAGGCATTGCTTTTAACTCTTTCATACTGCCATTTCACAGAGGTTCACAGAGAGGAAAACATTTGAGAACAAAAAATATATAACAAGACTAAAATCTCTGAGGGTGTGCTCTGCTATTTCAAAAGGTGTGTGTTTTGTTGTCAGCCAGTGTTAGAGAGTTAGAGAACATTTAAGGATAAGAGGCTGTGTAGTGGAGGCTTTGAGGAGTACAGAACTAAGCTGTGATTGCTACATACTGAGGTTATTACTGGAATAGACAGGCAAACTTCTGCTAAGAGTAAAAGCAGGGACAAGGATGGCAGAGGCTTGAAGTGATCTGGGGCAGGGATGTAGGGGCATCTAACAGCAGTAAACTGCATAGCTTCAGTCAGTAAAAGGACAGTGTTTCCAAGGATTTTCCTCCCAAAGTTTATCCTTTGCACTCCATTCCCAGTGCTGGGACCAAAACTAGGACTTTATACATGCTAGGTCAGTACCCTAGCACCAAGCTGAACCCCCATAGTCCAAAATGTATTTTCAAAGAAAATCAGCCCACTACTAGCAAAGGAGCTATCTTTCAATTTATGCGACTATCTTATCCTTGCTTCATTGTACACAGAGTATTACTGATACTCTAGGGATGGACATGACCACCAGCAGTCCTATGGCCTACGTACTAATCCAGTCAAAAGATAAAATGGCGAAGCTTATTTTCTTAAGAGTTTCTTGAAATTATTGTGCTTAATATAGAACACAGGCCACATTTTCTCCTTCAGTGACCTTTCTTCTCATCCCCAGCTAATGAGGCAAAAATACAAGTCCCATAATGATGAGCACACCCATTGAGGTGATACTCAAAGGCATGTGTATTGACAGTGATTTAAGATAGAAAACAGGCACACTAGGGAAAAGTTTGCTATGATGAAACCTTTTAGCATACACATAATTTAACTGAACTTCATAAAAAGTTTAATGATGTGGGCACTTTTATTATCCCTATTTTTGAGACAAACTAAATTAGAGAAAAGCTGAGTAAATTGCCTAAGATCAGCAACCAGTAAGTGGCGGAGCTTTGAATTCAAATATATGGTTCTGTAAAATTCAACATCTTGGCCACTGTACTCACTGTCACTCTGGGGAAGATGATAATGACCGTAATCTTGGTGGGTGGCAGTGATGTTGTTGTTCTTGTTTACTAGTTATTAAGAGTCTAGAAAGTGTCTATGCTCTAAATACCCATCATTTAATTGTGGTTAACTCTTTCAGGCCTCTCAATAGCCTGTCTTACAAATGAAGATACCTAGAGGAAAGGTAGTCCACAATTACAGAGCCAGTCAGTAGAAGAGCTAGATTTGAGCCTAAATGCTACATGGGATTATGTGTATGATTTACCAATTCATTGTTTCATCTTAACTGGCCCCATTCAACGTCAGACACTTTCCTAGGCTTTAGCACTATAAAGGTGGCAAATGGGTGTATCAATAAAGATAACAAGTTACATATCCCTTAATATAGAACTTATAGATATGTGAATAGATGATGATTACCCGTGACAGCATTGCAGGAGACTGGGAAAGTTTCCTGTTTGGGATGGAGACTGCCCCAGAAATGAGAATTCTGTAAGAGAACTAAGTCATATGTAGTATTCGCACTACGGAGGTGTGTGCAGGTTCTACAAGAAGAAGTGATAAGAAAGAAAAGAGAAACTAGAGGAATCGTTGTGTACATCACAGAAGTCTGGCAGTGCAGGGCATGGAGGTCATGAAAGAAGACACGATCCATGTGGCTGGGCAGATGGCTAATCAGGCAAGAGAGCTTGTCCTTCAGGTACAGAGATCCGAGTTCAGATCTCCCAGTCCACATGAATAAAACTGTAAACAAAAATCCCAAACCAACCCAAATGGAAACAATAACTGAAAAACACAACAAACAAACAGACAGACAGACAAATGAACCCCCAGATGAGGCTTCCTGACCAGTAACTCTGGTGCTATGTGAAACAGAGAAAGATAGATTGGTAGAGTTTGTTGGTCACTAGCATAGTTCTAGGTCCAGTGAGAGGCCTCATCCTTAAGGAATAAAATGGACAATGATTCATAGTCTCTCTTTGACTTCTGCATGTATGCACACATTATCACACATACATCAACTGTACATATAATCAAAGACATTAAATTAAAAAAACCAGATAGTATCTAGGCTAAGAAAGGTCTCATATGATTGAATAAGGGACATCTAATGTTCCTGTAAGGGGCTGGAGAGATTCTTTGGAGGGTAAGAGTGCCGCTGCTCTTCCAGATGACCTGAGTTTATTTCCTATAATCTAGTAACTGTCTGTACTTCAGCCCCCAGGTACTTGATACCCTCTTTTAGCCATTGTAGCATCATGCCCAGAAATCATAAAAAAGTAAATAAAATAAATCTTTAATACCCTGCAAGGCCCAGTAGTTTGTATCTATAGTCTCATCATTCCAAAGACTGGAGCAAAAGACTTGATGCCCAGGAGTTCAAGTCCAGCCTTCGGCAATAGTGGCTGATACTTCTCTGAAAATAAAGAAATAACAGCCCTTAACACATTTTTCATGGTATCTGCTCCTTAGAATCTATGTTTGCATCTTCTGTCAGTTATTCAATGGCATTTTCTGATGTCTTTGCATACATTGCACATTATCAGCAACAATGGAAAGAATACATTTTTGGGAGTACTTCCTGTAGCTGCTTTGTGAGTTACAAATTGAAAAATACAGAGCCCAGTCCAACTGACACTTAAGAGGCTATGCTGACCTGGATTTTGAGCAGGTCTTGACCTGAGGCAGTAAAAGCCCTTATTGAGGAGATTGCTGCCTGTGATCTACTACAAAGGCGTTCCAGTGTCAATTTCTGCCTCAGTACAGCCCAGCTATTCCCTAAATGGCTTTCTGTAGTTGCTGGTTTCTGATTGAATATTCAGATCCTACAGACAAAGCAGAAAACTGCTTTGTGATTGAAATGCATGGTTAGAGCTTTAGCCTGAAGATGTCATGGCATTTACTGTTAGAATATGCATACCAGAAAGGAAATTAAATTTCCCAATCATGGATGCTGTATTTGGCTCACTACTGGTACAGGAGCTGACTGAGCAATGTGGCCCTCTCCTTCATCCACCTGATATTTGGGAGACTTCTATAGTTTTCAACATCCTGTGGGAACTTAGAGGGACAGGATAGTGTGTGTGTGTGTGTGTGTGTGTGTGTGTGTGTGTGTGTGATCATTTTGCTAATGTTTCATCTTGATGATATTGGCTCACTTCCATGAGTAGAGCTCTCTAATGAGTGCTCAATTTTTATTCTTCAGGCTGTAATCCTTTTGTTTCTTGGTGATTGAGAACAATAAAATGGATTAGGGTGGAGAGTACCAACAGAAGCCTGTCTAATGATTATTTGGCTGTCAGCTCTTCTGTGCTTCTGTTGTATTATTATTGATAAGTATTCTATTTGATAGATTTTAGTTCTATAATCCTTAAATCCATAAATAGTGCTGTGTTCTGCAGATGAAGGGAAATATAAATGAATTTATACATGTGGATGAGAGTAGTGATTGACAAAGCTTGTATTCTTTTAGTGTATTGGCAGGATCAATATAATCTTAGCATGTTGAGTTGCCAAAAGAGGCAGAAACTTATTGAACCATAGTTGTCACAGGGAGAACTCAGTACAGCAACATTCAGTATACTCCAACACTGTCATTTTATAATGAGGAAAGGATGTAAACAGAGACAATGTAGCACATGCCATGTGAGATTGTTCAATGGTTGCTTTGAGAGACAGTGAAGTACAGTATCTTTTGAGTATCTTGTATTAATTTGCTTCTCTGTTGCTATGATCAATACCATAACCAAAAGCAACTTGGGGATGAAGGGTTTATTTTATTTTACAAGTCCCCCAAGGGCTTGGGGGTCATCCAGAAGATCTGGGAAGAAAACTGGTAACAGGAGCTGATGTAGAGGCCATGGAGGAGTGTTTCTTATTGACTTGTTCTCTCCGACTTGCTCAATTTGCTTTCTTGTATACCTAGGGTTACTTACCCTGTACTTGTATCCCTCACAGTGACTAAGCCCTCCCACACACTTTCAAAGAAACTAATGTGACAGAGGCATTTTCTTGATTGAAGTTCCCTGCTTCCAGATGGCTGAAGCTTGTATCAAGTTGACAAAAACCTAAGGAGCAGACTTCTGTGGCTGACACAGAGGCAACAGTGCCCAGCCACAGACTTTATCGGGAGTGAATTAGTTCATTCTTCAAAGTACTTACTTACTATCCCATGTGTAAAAGAGCAGTGAATGAATACTCACACCTGTTATCATTATGGCAAAGCCTACAATTAGTGGACTGCTAAAAGTAGGGGTTTATTTCTTTCTGGATTCAAGGGAGAATTCTTTTTTTTTCCTAAACAGGATTTCTCTGTGTAGCCCTGGCTGTCCTGGAACTCTCTCTGTAGACCAGGCTGGCCTTGAACTCAGAAATCCACCTGTGTCTGCATCCCAAGTGCTGGGATTAAAGGCGTGTGCCACCACTGCCTGGCTTCAGGGGAGAATTCTTTTTTTTTTTATTTTTTATTAGATATTTTCTTTATTTACATGTAAATTTCTCCTTTCCCAGTTCCCCTCCAACAAACAAACAAACAAACAAACAAACTAACAAACAAACACAACAAGAACAAACCAGGAGAGAATTCTTGAAGAAGTTTAAGCTACTTTTGAATCACTAGCCTGTATCTGAAATTATATTCATCTTGTTTACCTCACTGTGAATTTAATATCTGAGCATTATATCTCAATCACTTCCATTCTTTGTTTTCTGTAGAATAATGTGACATCACAAGTCTAGTATAAAGATGGTCCTCCTACTCATGAATGAGAGTTGGCGATTTAAAAATATACTGTGAGGAATTTTTGGAATAACGTTATGCCAATTTATTTGAGCCTGTTGACATTTTGTCTCTAAATTAATTCACATTTAATGAAAGGAAAAGGATAAATGAGTTTGGCAACTAAAGAGAAAACTTAAATGTGATATTATTTCATTAGGGATAATTTTTGTTATTAGTTCAGTATACAGTTTAAGGTTAAAATGTTCAAATATACATTTAACTTGAATTGGGAAAATATGCTTAGCAATTAGGCATAAGAATCTAAAAGTTCCATCATGCAAACTTTATTTTGAATTTGAAAGAGTTCAAACAGTATCTTAAAACTGTATGTCAATTCAGAATTCCCTTTGTAGTCCCATTTTAGGACTCAATTCAGACAAGAGCATCGGAAATCTTTTGTGTATTGCCTTTCAAAAGTAGAATAACCAACTTTCCTATTTTATCTTCTTTTCGCCATAAGCAATAAATCACAAGTCATCACTTCTCTACCTAATGCTTTCTAGCTAAATTACCCTGAAAATGTCCAAAGGGAGCAACACTCAAAAAATGACTTAAAAGAGGCGAGTATATCTGAGTCAAATGTGTTTTATAAAATGATTCAGAGAACATGTCTTTTGTAAATTCTTGAATGTCTTTTTGAATATGTTTTGTCTCCTCACTGTTCACTAGTCTTATCTCTGCACTTTTAGAAATGTCTGGTAATTACTATAGACATGCATGCTCTTATAGCCTACCATTTTCTCTCTGATACACTAGATAAAGAAAGCGAATGGGCTAGAATGATCAAATGTAAGAAATACATTTTAGGAAGTGGAGATCCATTACATGGTCAAGGGTAGTCACAGGCTGCTTTGTATTTACTGCAATCTGTGGCTACGGACTGGCTGATACTTCCTTAAGCTCCTCTCTAGTAAAATAATTGTTGGATACAGACCTCTACCGGATGTCTCTTGGTAGAAGCTGTTTGCTTCAAGACAGGATGTTATGTTCTTTGAGAAAAACCATCCTGACCTTTGTGCTTCTGCCCATTTGCAGGTCAGTCCCAGTTGGGGGTTATCAGCACAGTCTCACGACTGGAGTTATTTCCTTCTTGTATTTTTTTAAAATCCTCCCATGCTGCTCAGTATAAATTGCACAGAGTTGAATAAAGCATTGGCATTCTTCCTTGACAAATGACCCATGTTTGTGTCTTTTGTTAAATCCCCCAGGGCCTATGCACTATTCTTGGTACCATGATGGCACAGGCTCCATCAATTGATGATGACATTCTCTTTCCTAAACTGTAAAGATTCATCGAGAGTAACCAAAGTTAAATTAATATATTGGTACACAAGCCATAACAGAATGAGCCTAAGCAAACTGTACTTATAGTTTGATTCAACAGTGAACTTTAGCTAGATACAATACTACTAATTCCTCCACAATTTCCCATTTATTTTTTGTACCATTTCTTCAAATAAAGTTACTCTCCATAAGCAGTAATATAGGACTCTTTCCTTTTTATCCCTTGCAAATGGCTATAGGATTAGAGAGGTGGTAAACATTTACAACCTGTCATAACCTGTCATCCCAGTTTAACACTCATCAAAGGATGATAGAGAATGACATAAGGAAAACTTGCCTCCTTTAAGTGGGCAGAGGTGCTGGGCATTGGCTTGTTCCTCTCATCGTGTCTGAGTATAATTGCTCCAGACAAGTTTAACAGGCAAAGATGTTATTTGTGACTGTTACAATGGGAGGTCAAGACTGTTCCACAGATTGAGCTCAACTCTACTGAAGACACATATTTAAATATTGTAGAGAGTTAATAAAGGCAATTAGAGGTGACAGGAATGTGTACTCGATAGAGCTTACTGCTGTTACCTTTCAACACTGCAGAGACTGGGAGATGGGGGAACTATCTCCTTAAATGATTACTTCTCAAAGCAAGTGACACACAGGTCCTGGAGAAACATTCTTACATTGTGAAACTGGTATATTTTGGTAAAATACTTAACTTTAAAGAAAACAAAGTTACCATTGTAAATCTTCTCTAAAAGGGAGGTAAGTAGACTCCATTAGAAGGAAGCCTGTTGAAATTTAAGTCAGCTGAGGTGAAATATTAATGCCACCTTGGGCAGTTAATGGAGACAGATATTTAGGAAGTTGCTGTGATTTAAGGAAATATTCTTTTCTCTTTTCAGAGCTTATTTGATTCTGTAAATGAGATAATTAAGATGGCTAGTTCTTTTCTTTCTATGCCATCCATCTGGGATTATTGGCATACACTATTACCACAGCTTTACAAGGGTTTTTATGGGTTTTAACTTAGGTCTTCATATTTATACATCAAACACTTTACCCAATGAGCCATCTCAATCTAAACATTTGTCTTCAACTGAATGGTAAGAGCATCCTGGAATAAGCCTGTTAGTAAGTACCACATTTCCCTGGAAGGATTGATTGAAAATCATTTGTTTGACCTTACAAAATACCAAAATTGGAATATCTAAAAGAAATGGATAATTTTCTTAATATTTATCACCTATCAAAAGTTAAATAAGTTATCATAATTCTGACTTTTTACATAATGAATTTTGTTATACCAAAGTATTTGAGGTTTAGATTGCCCCTTATAAACATATAATTTCACATGAATAAAAAAAAACCAAACAGGCACTTTGTTGGATATAGATGAAATGGAAAGGGGTAGTTTGTGATATACCACCTATAATAAATGTCTTTTTTGGATATTAATTTTGCTGGATGATAGATTATATACACATAGAAATAGAAGAATAGTTAGATAACTATTATAAGACATACAGACAAATAAATTATGTGATTCACTTTTGTTCCTTTAATCTTTAAGTGAGAAATGCTCTGTGATGCTTTAGATCAGTTGGACTTTACACAATACCAAGTTGAAAAATCTAAAAGAAATAGATAATTTTAATAAATACTACCTATTAATGTTAAATCAATATCTGATAAGCAATTCAAAGAGACCTTTTATTCCTCATGAAATAAAAAGTCTCACAACATAAAGGCCCAGAACCAGATGGTTTTAGCAAAGAATTAATGCCAACACTACTCACATTATTTCACAGAATAGAAACAGAAGGAATATTGCCCAATTCACTTTATGAGTCAATACTTAACCTGAAACTAAAATCACATAAAGACCCCACAAAGAAAGAAAATTGTAGACCAATTTAACCCTATGAACAAACACGCAAAAATTCCCAATACAATACTTTCCAAACGAATATAAAAACATATCAAAAAGATCATCTACCATGATCACGTAAGCTTCATTCCAAAGATGCTTCAACATCTTTGGAATCAGAACCAAGAAAAGGTATTCCACTCTTTCTCTATCTACTAAATCTAATACTTGAAGCCTTAGCTAGAACAATAAGACAACTGAAAGAAATCAATTAAGTTGAAAATAAAAAGGGAAGATATTGAAGTATCTTTACTAGCCAATGACATGATAGTATACCTAGATGACCCTAGAAATACTTTAAACAAAATAACAAGATATAAAACACACACAAATCATTACCTTTTGTATACACAAGTGACAAATGAACTGAGAAAGAAGTAAAACAAAAACAATATATTTTACAATAGCTTCAAAAACCATAAAATAACTTGTATAATATAAATTTTCAGAAATTGAAGAAGGTATAAAAAGGTGTGAAGATTTTCCATGTTCATGGATTAATAATGAATGTGACCATCCTATGAAATGGGATATACAAATTAAATATAATCCTAATCAAAATTCCAACAATATTTTTCACAGATCTTTGAGGTCAATTTTCATCTAAATATGGAAATACAAAAAGTCCAGAATAACTAAAACAACCCTCAACAACAACAACAACAGCAACAACAGCAACAACAGCAACACCAGCAACACTGCTGGAGGTATCACCATCTTAGACCTCAACTATAGTAAGAAGCTATAATTAAAAAGAACATTGACAAAAAAATCAAACATATTGATCAATTAACATACCTATGGAATATATGTATATGCATATGTATGTGTATATGTTTATTCTGGAGAAAAAAGAAATCTTTAACAAATGGTGCTGGACAAACTGGATGGCTGCATGTAGAAGAATGCAGATAGATTCATAATTATCATACTGAACAGACCTCAACTCCAAATGGATCAAGCACTTCAACATAAGAACAGATACACTAAATCTGATAGAAAAGAAAGTGGGAGCATAGTCTTGAACACAGGACAAGTCTTTCTGGACAGAATACCATTAGCATAAACACCAAGAACAGCAATTAACAAACGAACCTCATGGAACTAAAAAGCTTCTGAAGGCAAAGGACACCTTTGTTCATGCAAATAAACAACTTAGAGAATGAGAAAAATTATTTCCATCTAAATACTTAATAGAGAGCTAATAGTTAAAATATATAAAGAGTTAAAAAAAAAAACTGGACTGACGTCCATAAACAACCAAATTAAATAGTGGAGCAGAGAACTAAAGAGACTTCTCAAAAGAGAAAATATAAATGGTTGAGAAACACTTAAATAAATGTTAAGTATCCTTAGGAATCAAGAAAACAGAAATCAAAACTACTTTGAAATTTCAAAGCAGACAGAATGGCCAAGATCAATAAAACAATTGACAGTACATGGCGGCCATAATGCAGTGTAAAGGGAACTCTAATCCATTGCTGATCAGAGTGCAAACTTGAACAGTGACTACAGAATCAGGTGTTGGTTCTTTCAGAAGCTGAGAATAGATTTACTTCAAGATCTAGCTATACTCCTTCTGGTCATAAACCCAAAGGGCCCTACTTCCTACTACAGAAACACTTGTTCATCCATTTTAATTTCTGTTCTATTCATAAAAGACAGAAATTCAGAACAACCTAGATGTCCATGAATGGAGGAGTAAATAAAGAAAATGTGATATACTTACATAACAGAATAATACTCAACAGTTGAAAAAAATGAAATCATAAAATTTGCAGATAAATGGGTAGAGGTAGAAAAAAATTCATCCCTAGTGAAGTAATCCAGACTCTAAAAGACATATATGGCATATAGTCTCTTATTTGAACAGTAGGTATTCAGTCATCGATGAGCAGAACACAATCTATGTAACCACAGAAACTAGGTATAGAGAAAGAGCCTGGGTGGTGGTGGTGGTATTGAATCACCATTAGAAGAGGAAACAGAATAGATAGTTAAGGATGAATGGGCAGAGACTGGAGCCACAAGATCAAGTGGTGACGGACAGAACTGAGAAAGATGAAAGAAGGGATATGGGAAGAGACAGCTAAAATTAAGGACCATCTGAGAGGTCATATGGAAACCAGGAGCTTCCTAAAATAAATATGTATGCGAAAGTGATACAAATAAAGTTGTCAAAGATTGGAGGAAATGGAACCCCCACCCCACTGGACATTCCTTATCAACAGATGCCTCCACTTCTAGGAATTGGTTAGCTCTAGTTGAGTTGTTGGACAAAGAAGCCCCAGAGAAACCCTGAAAAACCCCACGCTATTGCAAAGCCATTTATTGATTTCCACAAACTGATGGTAGGGCCCTACTGATGGAGAGAACACCTACATAGCGCTTTAAATATGGAGAAGTTGAGCTGGCTGCCTATGCTGAGCTTTTTTTTTTTTTTTTACCCCTACTAACTAGATTTCATCTTACTAAAAGGCATTCTGTATTTTACTAAAGGAGAAAGCTAAGTACCAAACCCAGCAGCAAAATCTTTCTTCTACAATGGTGATATGCCTTCAAGATGCACTAGAACACTAATAGCATGAAATTGTAGGAGTAACCAACCAATATTCGATAGGATTTTAGTCCTACTCCTTGGTGTGGGTCACATCCCCGACATTTCTCAGGTGGCCAAAAATCCAATATAGATGTGTCATGGACCTAGGGTAAAACAAAATGCTAGTGTCCTGCTAAAGCAATGTTACAACACAATAGCTACTAATGACATACTGCTATACTCCTAGATCAGTGTCTTGCTCATAATCTTTTGAAAAGTAATAAAGAATTTCTAGGAACTAGAAATAAATTCACATTTCAAATTATGGAAGCAGAGTTTATCTTGAATCATTTTTTAGACATATTGGTTTTCTTATCGCATTGGAAGACCTGAGATTCTATCAAATGTTTTTCTACTGTAGGGTTTCTTGCCTTCCAGCATCCTTGTTTTATGCCGCTTTCAGATCGAATTACAGACAGTTTAATGTGTTCCTCTCTACTTTCAGGAAATCTTGTGTGTCATACTTTTTTTTTTTTAAATTT
>JADRCD010233161.1:0-16302 GCA_019843815.1 Montemys delectorum | reverse complement strand
ACACCAGCTGTTCCCACCCAGAGAGTACAGCATTATGGCTCACAGGGAGGGCTCTGACTAACCAGGTGCCGCAAATATTGACCTTGACCTTGTGTCTTGAGCACCAGCTGGTGCCTCCTAGGGACATCAGAGGTGTGTGCTGCTTTGAATAAGTAGCCCTGCTCTGCCTAGGCCCCAGACATCACACACTGCCTGTTAACTTGTGCTAACATCCAGTTAGTCCCATAGTGCCTCCTCAGCTCTGGGCCAAAAGCCTCAGAGCAAGGCTGGCTGGCCTCCGAGTACATCACACGTTAACCCATCACCTCCCACCCTGGCTAGTTTGCCTTTGTGTTCTGACAGAGCAAGCAGCCAGAGACTTATGCTTGGGTTAGAGCATCACTGCTCACAAGTCACAGCTGAGAGACCTTCTCTCCCTGTGTCTCTAAACTCAGCAGAACTCAGAGCTTCTGAAAGGCCAGAGGGTGCGACCAGATACTCTGGGGACCATGTATCTGTGTCTCTAGCCAATACATTAGTAGAAAGCCTCCTATTTAAAAAAAAAAAAAAAAAAAGGGCTTTCATGTGATTGGTTCTTCCCTTCCACCCTCCTCAGATCCAGCGCACTCTCTCCCCCCATCCCCATCTCTATCCCATACCCCCCAGTTTCTCTTCCTCCTCCACACCCTACTCACCCCTGGCCGTTTCCACACAAAGGGGACCTGGGGCCTCTCGCTGTAGAACAGGGAGCCATTGCTGGCAGGGAAGTCAGCATCCTCAAACAAGGTGCCGGACTGCAGGCAGCCCTGCCTCAGCTGCTCAAAGCTCTGACCTGAGGAGTGGATAGTCCTGGCATCCTTGGGGACTGGCTGGGGCTGAGGCCTCAGGGACCGATGCAGGTAAGGCATGACTGCTTCTCCACAGCCCAGTAGAGGAAAAAGATGTGAGAGGCTAGGTGAGAGTAGCCAGCAAAGAGGCCCCCGCCCTGGCCTCCACCCACTCCCTGGGCACCTCCCTGTGAAATGAGATAGGGCCCTCCCAGATGGCAAATACTGAGTGAGACCTCTACCCATTCAGGGCTCCAAGGAACCAGAGGAGTCTCTGGAGCATGCTAAGTCTGATCAGAGGGAGGAGGTACCTCTGTTGATGTACGGTGGAGCCCCTGAAGGACAGTCAGGGTGGCTTCCTAGGGAAGGATAGCAAGCAGCCAAATTGGTTCAGGAGGTGGTCGTGGGGTCTAGGGTCAGCAGAGCTTTGTAGTTGGAGGGAGCTGGGTGTATCACAATGTGACACTGCAGGGAGAGCTCCCTAGGATCTTTGAACCCAACCCCATCCTGACTTATATCAGGGCTCAGCACTCCTTCCTGGGACAGGCCTTTATGTCCCCAGGGCCACACACCGGCTATGTTCCAGCCACTCAGTTACCAAAGTAACTGTGTGGACACACAGATGAGGTTACACCCTCACCAAGCCTTCCCTACAGTCTGGGGAACTGGCTCAGGTGGGAAAGCATTCACTGTTGCACTCATGATGACCCGAGTTTGAGCCTCCAGTATCTACATAAAAAGCTGAGCATAGTGGCATCCACTTATAATCCCAGCACGGAGAAAGTGGAGAGAGGTGGATCTAGGAGCTAGCTCTAGGCCAATGAGAGATTCTATCTCAAACGAACAAGGGAGCCAGACTGTGGTGGCACAGGCCTTTAATCCCAGCACTCAGGCAGAAGTAGGCGGATCTCTGGGAGTTCCAGGCAGCCTGGTCTACAAAATGAGTTCCAGGAAAGCCAAGGCTATTACACAGATAAACCCTATCTCCAAAAAAAAAAAAAAAAAAAAAAAAAAAAAAAAAAACCTCACAAAAAATACAAAAGCAAGCAAACAAACATCCCAAAACCCAAAACGACAAGGCCTGGAGAGATGGTTTAGCAGCTAAGAGCACTGACTGTACTTCAATTCAATTCAATTCCCGGCACCCAGTTGGCAGCTCACAAACATCTGTAACTTCAGTTCCAGGGGATCCAATGCTCTCTTCTAGCTCCTATAAGCACTAAAGATGTGTGGTTCTTATACGTATATGCAGACAAAACATCTGTACAGATAAAGGAGCAGCAGCAGCAACAACAACAACAGGTATATGATATGGCATCAGAGAAATGACATCTGAAATTGACCTTTGGTGTGTGTGCACATATATGCACTCAAGAAAACAACACACACACACACACACACACACACACATCCTCCCCTACAAAAGCATGAGGTCCTGGTGGTTCGGCTCTGAATCGGGTGAGCTCAAGGGACAGCAATACATCTCCCTCCAGCCCTCACGACATCCCTCTCCACATCAAACTCCCCATCAGTGTCTTGCAGGCTCTCAGTGGCTTGAGCAAAGAAGTAGACTTAGGCATTGCCTGGCCCAGCCTTTCTTCCTGGTATCCGATGGTACCTGAGCAGCTGGCAGAGAGTTTCCAGGTCTAAGGGGAAGTGCCAACTGGGTAACTGGTTGAGATAGAGACAGATGACCTCTAACTTCACAGTGTTCTCAACGGACCCTGACAAACTAATTTGCAAGAAATAGGGCCAAGACTATAGCTCCGTTGACAGAGCACATGTCTAGCATGTGGGACGACACTCATGCGTTTGATTCTCAACATTACAGGCAACTCATACAAACAGGCATGGTGGTGCATGCCTGTGATGTCAGCAACCGGGTGGTAGAGGCAGCAGAAGCGGACGTTTAAGAGGAAAAAGAAATTGCGTAACTCCCCCCCACCCCCTAACCCTCCATCTGAACTTCATGGTCAAGTTCTCCAGAACAACGAGTCTCTCAGCAGCTTTCTGTTTTCACACACCGAGGATGACGTTTTTTTTGGTGTCTTACGGAGCTGCAGCCAATGAGACAGCCTTCAGGATGCGGGAAGACGAAAATGTATTTCTGAGTATGAAAACCTGCCTCGTAGCCGAGGGTTACCACTGGGATTACCTTCCGAGGGAATACAGTTTCGAGTCATGTGCTAATCACAGCACAGGGCTGTGCTGTAGGACAAGACTGGAGTGTGGCAAGGGGGCGGTCACAGGACTCTCTGTAGGAGCCCAGATTGTGCTGCACAGTGTGGGCGGCAAGCATCCCGCTGTGTGTGGGAGACAGATGTGAGCTTAGAGTGTTGGACCAGGGGTCAGGAGATAGGTGTTGTGACTACAGCGAGGAGGAGGGTGGCCTGCATGCGGCTGCACACGAACTCGCTTCCGATGGCATCGCCTGGACAGGGAGAGAGGGCTGAACTCTGGAGTCATGAGAGCACCTGACCACCAGGGGGCACTGTTGGAACTAGACCTGAAATCATGCCCTGCTCCCAAGCTGGAGACTCCCACAGCAGCAGCAGGTAAGGACCAGATGATGCAGGAGCTTGGCTGCTAAGGTCTCAGACAGAAAGGAGCCCATAGCTTAGTGGCTTCATCTGGAGCCAGGACAAGCTTCTGGCCCTCCTGATGGAGGGCTTGGTGCCTTGGTGCAGGTGCCTCCCGCAGAAGTGTGGCCCCTATCCCCCCTCTATCTGTGTCTCCAGAGATGGCCCAGGACCCTAACAAACATTTCTGGTTCCTACAACTATTTGAGTCTGCCAATAGTCCTTGAAGAGATTTTGGAATGGGAGAAAGGTCCCATTATGACAAGCTGCACACAGTCATCCCCCTCTTGAAAAGGGAAGTGGGCTCTTCTCCCGTCTTCAATAGGAAGGGTTACAGCTTTAATTTTTATCTAGTACTTGTCTTGACCTGACAGCATTCACTAGGGGCTAACCTTGCTGCCTGGAGCTGGGGAGGGTGAGAGGAGGAGAGCCTTGGGTGACTTTGGATGAAAGCAGAGGTGTCAAAGGGCACAGGGGGAGGGGCATTACCTCAGGCACAGGGTCAAGTCCCCTTTGCTCTTTAAAACAAAACAAAACAAAACAAAAACCTAAGCATTTACTTGGGGGGGGTGTGTGTACGCGTGCGCTCATGTGTGTCAACACATATGTGTGTGGTGCATGTATGTATGTGTGCATGTGTCTATGGATTGCATGTGTGTGTGTGAAGGTGCATGTGTGTGTGGGTTGCATGTGTGTGTGGAGGTGCATGTGTGTGTATGCAAGTATGTGTGTATGCATGTATGTGTGTGTGGAGGTACATGTGTGTGGAGGTATGTTGTTCAAAAAGCAGGGGGGCTTGGGCTGTGGCCCTGGCCCACCTGCTGTGGCTCTCTCTCTCCCGGGTAGCAGGGGGCCTGGTGCTGAAGCCCAGGTTTCTCTCTCTCCTCCCCGGGCTGGCCTGTTTGCTGCACGGCGCCTTAATTAAAAAGGAGGCAATGTATGAATGAGTTATTTTATTGTAGGAAGGGGAAATATGCTAGTTGAGTAGAGAGAAGGAAAGGAGAGGAAGGAGAGAGAGAGAGAAAGGAGAAGAGGGAGAAGAGAACAAAGAGCAGAGAGGAGAGAGAGGGGGAGAGCAAGAGTTACAGAGGAAGGGTAAGGATAAGAGGAGAAGGGTAAGGGAAGAAGAGAGCAAGAGGGTAAGAGTAAGAGCAGAAGAGAGCAAGAGAGTGAGGAGGGGGCAAACCACCCCTTTTATTGTATGGGGCATGGCATGCCTGGCTTGTGGTCAGATGACTATGTGTAAGGTCCAGCTAGAATGCTGGGAGTTTGAGGCAGTGTCTGCCTGATAGAGCACACATCTCCTGCAGGGGCAGCTGTGAGGGGTCTGGGCTGAAATCTGAGTCATTAGTCTCAGGAGCAATTCACTGAACGCCTTCCATTCCTTTGAGCAAATGCTCAGTGGGTCTCTGGAGTTCTGAGGTGGCTCTACTGGACTCTGGCTGTCAGAACTGCTCACTGCCCCACAGAGGTACATGTGTGTTGGGGTGGCATGTGTGTGGGGTACAAGTGTGTGTAGGTGCATGTGTGTGGGGATGCATGTGTATGTAGGTGCATGTGTATGAGGAAGTGCACAAGTGTTGGAGGGGTAGATGTTGGGGGCTGCACATGCACACTAGAGGTCAGAAGTTCAGAAGTAAACCATTGCAGTTAAGGAGCCCCAGCAAACAGTGTTTCCTGGCAGTCCTCCAGGGATAGCCTTTGTTTCTTCCTCCTCCTCTTCCCCTCCTCCTCCTCTCCCTCCTCCTCCTCCTCCTCCTCTTCTTCTTCTTGTTTACAGAGTTTTACTCTGTAGCCCAGGCTGGCCCTAAACTTGAGGTGGCCTCCTGGCTCTAACTCCCTAGGACTGGAATTGCAGCTTGCTCCACCATGCCCCGGATCCACTCTGCCTCGCCCCTTCTCTTCCTTGTCTGCATTGGAAAGACACTACTATTTGTGTTTCCAAATTTCTTTGCTATGTTTTCCATAGAAGGACTGATCGCTAAGTAAATATTATTTCTAGAGCTCAGCTTTCGCAAGAGACAGCCTGCCAGACCCACAGGACAGCTCTTTGACCATTGCTTGGAGCTCTGGTGGCAAGAGGGTGATGACATTTTTCCATAGGAAGGGCCATGACTTATCTGAACTCATAGCCGGGGCAGAAGCACCCTTCCGTAGATTTTCCTACTACCTGTGCCAAGGCAAACATGGAATTTGGACCAGCAGCATGTGTCTGTGTCTGTGTCTGTCTGTGGGTGCGTGAGTGCTAATGAGCTAGAGTGGAGAAAAGGGTTAGGAAACTGAATTTCTGTCTGCTCTGTGGCCTCATTCGGCGCTGACGGAAATAGTACTTCATGTGCCAAACGACCCACAAGGCACCCTGAGGACAGCCCCAGAATCTGCCACTTTAAATATGAGGCTTAGTTTCAATGTTGTGTGGCTGCCAAGGGATTTTTATTGACAAATAGATTCTGGAATAGACTCCATTAAGCTGCCTGAGAATAGCTCAGTGGGCAGAGCACTTCCTGGCATGACCAAAGCCCCGTGTTCACTCTCCATAAACCAGGCATGGACTTACATGTCTGTAACTCCAGCACTTGGGAAATGGAGTCAGGAGGATCAGGAGTTCAAGTCATCCTCAGCTACATTGTGAGTTCGAGGCCAGCCTGGGCTACATGAGATGCTGCCTTAAAAATAAGAGATCCACTAAAGTGATTTTCCTTAACCAGTTTGTATATTTTAACAATATTTTTCTAAATTGACAAAGTATCCTTTGTTTTTATTTCTATCTGGACATCAGGTCTATGGTGGGAGCTGGGAGGCTGGTATAGTCCTACAGTGCCTACCCAAATCTGCCCCAACACCATAAAGAAAAAGCCCAAACATGCAGCAGAAACAAAGAACAATACAACCCTGACTTCCAAGGCCCTGGAAGCGTCTATCCTTGTCATATGCAAACATGCATGCATGCATGAACAACACACACATGCAAGCCACATGAATATGCATGCATGAACAACATATACATGCAAGCCTCATGGATATGCATGCATAAACAACATATACATGCAAGCCTCATGGATATGTGTACACACAGACAAGAAAATATCGGAAGTGCATGAATACACCAATCATACATAACAACTTGTGGGTACAAGTCACCTACATGCACACACAAGTACACAAACATACAGCACACACATACATGCACAGCTTTTCTTAAAGACAAAAAATATGCCCATTCAGTTTCCATCTAGTGCAAACCTCTCAACTATACATGCCTTGGGATTCAGGAAGCTCCAACAGTTGAGCGCAGGAATGCATGTGAGGCTGTGTGTTCTGAGCATGGGCTCGTGGCTTCATAAATGTAGTAAACCATAGTGAGACCCTGGAGCTAGGAGAGCTGCAGTAGGTACCTGGTAGGCATGGTGTTGGGCAGGTGGCTGGCAGTTGTCAGGGGGCTACTGGGGAACACAAGCCAAGGGATAATCCTACCCTCGGATGCAAGGCTTAGAGAAACTCCTGGTCATAAGGAGGTATGGGAAGACTGTAGAGAAATGGGGGAGACTTGGTGTGAGCTGGCACACGCTTGTGTGGCAAAGGAAGCCAGCCATGGAGATCCTAGGATGCAGATGGAGGAAGCTCTGCATCTCTCTCACACTCTTTCCTAGAAACTGAAGGAACAGTGGACCATGGGGACTTCAGGCCAGTCAGCTAACCCCTTCAGAGCGGATAGAGTCTACACAGCCAGCCTGGCCCAAGAGCCCTGTTGTCTGACTTGCCACTACAGGGATACTTGCTCCAGGTGGAGTAAATGAGCCTGCTGTTATCTGTATTAACTGGGATGGAGTGATGACCGGCCAGTAAAGACTGCCACAGAGGAGGCTCATGCTCAGACAGCTTTAGTAGCTAGAACTACCCACTCTCAGTACAGTGTGGTTACATGTTGGACTTGTCCCTGGCTTTCTCACGCTGGACAATTGGTTAGAACCGCTCCAGCACTCACTGGAGCCTCTGCTGGCTGGTTTCTTATGAGACTTACAGGAATAACCCGCTAATGAGGTACACAAAGCAAGAGGCAGAATGGCTGACAGAAAGAACCTCATCAGATGGCAAGTACATCTTCCTTCCAGGCTGTGTTTTTCAGCTTGGGAGTTCTCCAGACCCCAGGGCAGAGGGTCATTATGGAGGCTCCCCTGCATACAGGACTGGTGAAATCCTCACCATCACTGGCCAGCTCTATCTCTGCCCTTCTCACTTAGCAGAGGGCTGAGACTGAAAGTTCCTTTTGATCTCATGGCCAGACTCTCTGGTCCCTACCCCTATCCTGAGCTGACTTGGAGGCCTTCATCTACTAGACATCTCACAGAGGACAAAAAGATGTTCAATGAGCTGAAGAATCCAGCGTTCTGGGTGTCAGAGACTGAGAGGAAAGATCTTTCTATCACTATACTTAGGAACTCTACTCTTGTGTCCCCAGCCCAGGGCTCCCCGCTGAACCCCAAAGCTACCAAGGCACCCACATACTCCTCAGGGAAGGTCCGTGCACCACTGGCCTTTCCTGAGCCCTTACTCCCTGCATACCCCCTGGGCCTCTGGCATACTCTTCCTTAGTCCTGAGTGCAGGCCATCATGGCCGCAGCAGCCTTGCCTCCTCCAGCTGGCCTCCTACTGAGATCTTCTGGTGGTTATTTTACATCCGTGCCCAGAGGAGGTCGCTTTTCAGAGCCCAGCTCAGACGCCATCAAGCCCTGCATGGCGCATCTGTTTTCTTCTGAGCCAAGGACCGCTCTGCCTGTTCTCCTTTTCTGTTTTTCACTTTCTCCTTCACTTTTGGGTGCAGGCAGGTTGTGTCCGTGTCAATTTCATGACCAAGAGATTTCTTAAGTACTGAATGCAATGCAAGCTAGTCACCACCCATGGTGGACTGCAGGGGGGCAGTCTGCCAGGCCTGGCTCCTGCTGTCTTCTCAGATCCCACCCTTCCTTGGTGTCCCACCAGTCTTATCCCCTAAACCTCCTCCACTCTAGAGGGCGGTGCTCCAAAACCTCCAACCTCCAAAACAGCCACTTTCCATCCACAGCCCAGAACATTTTGTTTCAGTATGGCTTCATCATAGTCAGAATTTCCCAGCCTAATCAGATGTGCTAGAAGTTTCCAGAAGGTGCTTCCTACTGGTGATGTGTATCCACAGTCCACTGGAAGCCCCTGTGCAGAACAGGCAACTAACGTAATTACCACTGTTCAAGGTCGTCCACCCTGAGAGCACCTGATGACGTGAGGTTCAACTCCTGCAGGTGGGCCCCTTCCTGAGGCTTATGAGTGCAACCCCGGGGGTGGGGGGGAGCTTCCATCGGAAGGCCTGCATGACTGGCTTCAGGCTGTCACAACCCACTCAG
The DNA here is from genome assembly GCA_019843815.1 of Montemys delectorum. NCBI lineage: Eukaryota > Metazoa > Chordata > Mammalia > Rodentia > Muridae > Montemys > Montemys delectorum. Next base: position 7,539 of record JADRCD010233161.1, on the reverse strand, counting down.
TCCTATGACTGTGGTCCTGGCTCCAGGGAACTGGGGTAAATGTGTAACTCAACACCAGCCCATTTTTTGCATGAATCTCATCTGCCACTAGGGCTTCCTGGAAGGGGACCAGAGGAACATCGCCCTGGCCCTGCTCCATCTTGGCTAAGCCTGGATTCCCATGGTCCCCCCGACCTGGGTCCTCCCCTAGCCTCTGTACAGAGTAGCCCGGGAATAGATCCATCTCCACCCCTCAAGTATAAATAAGCCTGCTTGGCTCACCAGGGGATAGCTGTGCTTGTCTAGGCTGGAGTTGAAGGTAAGCAGAGCCCTCTTGGATCTTCTCTGGTCCTTCATGGGATCTGGCTGGGCAGTAGCTGAGCTGTGCGTGGGAAGAGGAGGCAGGGGCTGGGCAGAGACACTGGAAATGGTAGGGTGGGATTTGTTCTGGAGTGAGGAGCCAGAAGTCTGTGGTAGCAGGTGCTTCAGGAGATGCGACCACTGACTGCTTCTGCTCTCCTGAAAGGCTAGATGTCCAGGTAAGCTGTTCCCTGTTGGTCACCACTCTGGGCTCACTGAGAATTGCTTGTCTTTTGTTAGGGGATAGCCAGACCTTCTGCTTTGTGTGAGCCCAGATGCGTCCTTAAAGGCAGAGGGAGTTTCACAGGATCAGTACTAGGGTGGCCAAGTCCACTGGACCTCCTCCAGCTTGAAGGGAGAACAAGGCTTCATTGTTCAGACTGCAAGCAGGAAGAAGGGACAAGTCCTGTGGTCATCTCAAGTAACATCCCTATCCAGGCTCAATGCTGGGGTCTGTGTCTTGTGGCTCCTCACCATGTCCTGTAGAGACTCAACTTACCCCTCTGTAAACAGGCTTCCTCGTGGTTCTAAGATTCTCTAGGGCTGGGGATAAGTTTGGAGTACCCAGTAGCATGGAAGTACTTTGATAATGTCAGGCTAAGCAAAAAGGTAGCTCTGCCTTTATTTTTAGTGTGTGGGGTGTGTGTGTGGGTGTGTGTGTGTGTTTATGTGTGTATATGTGGTGTGTATGCATTTTATTTATTTATTTATTTATTTATTTTTGGTTTTTGAGACAGGGTTTCTCTCTTGTAGCCTTTGCTGTCCTAGAACTCACTCTTAGAGCATGCTGGCCTCAGATTCAGAGATCTGTCTGCCTCTGACTCCTGAGGGCTAGGATTAAAGGTTTTTTTGTTTGTTTGTTTGTTTGTTTGTTTGTTTTTTAAGACGGAGTCTTACTGTGTGGTTCTGGTTGCCCTGGAACCCACAAAATTCTGTCTGCCTCTGCCTCTTGATTGTATCACCGTGCCCAGCCCAAGGTATATGTATATTTATGTGAATGTGGCATATGTATGTATAACGTGTGTTGTTTATGTGAAGTGTGGGGGAGGAGCTTGGAGACACAGGAGCCATGAATACAGAGGAGGACCACCAGGTGTCCTGCCTGCTACTGTCCTCCTTAGTCCCTTGAGACAGGGTCCCTTACTGAAGCTGGGGCTAGGCTGGCAGCCAGGAAGCCCCGGAGACTATCCTGTCTCCTCCCTCCACATCTCTGGAGTTGGGGGGAGTATGTGGTCATGACTGGTTTTTCACAAGGGGTGAGGGGACAAGAACGCAGATTTTCATATTTATGCAACAAAGTGCTCTTGTGTACTGAACCCACCCCAGGCTCCTCAGTTCCTTATTTCTTTCAAGAGGCAACGTGCATTGTGTCTAGATGCCACTCAAGGAATCAAGTGTCAGGTCTGAGTCCCAGCTATGTGACCTGATGCAGGTCACAAGACTTGTCTGTCCCTCAACAAATGGCGCTGATGACTCTACCCACAGCTGTCCCAGGATGACCTTAGGAAGGTGGGCTAACCTACGGCACTGATTCCTGTGGGAGGCAGAGCAGTAGGACACTTAGTAAATACACCACTCCAGGCAGGGTGCAGGGTGCTTCTGGTGCTTGCTAGGTACGGAGTGGGTGAGGGAGGGGTGTGGGGAGCCCGGGGTAGACTCTGACTGGTCAGGATGAACTGGGGGCAGAAGACAGCACTGGAAATGCACCCTGATAATGACAGGACAGGCAACATAGCCCTGAGGGGCCACAAGACAGGGACACAGTGAGGCAACTGGTGGGGAGGGAATGGCAGGGCGAGATCTCATTCTGTTCTCCTGCTGCAATCTCACTTAGGGTGAACTTGACTGGCAGTAGCTTACAGCTGAGAGCAAACAGTCACTTGTGCCTAAGGACAGTAGTGACGTGCTTCTTGGGACAGCGGTCATGGCACAGCCCCCAGGACAGAGGCCACTCACAGGAGTAGCAATATGGGAAGCATTGTGTCTACCTCCATGGCTCACCCTGCTGCATGGGCCCCCCGGGGCAGGTCCTGACCCTACTGTGTCTTGGTTTATAATAGCACAGGTGGGCTGGACACAGTCACTCCTCTGCATAGGGAAGGGCCAGTGGATCCAGGCAGAGTTCCCTACTCTGCTTTTTCCAAACCACTAAACTGTCTTTGAGAATGGTGGGTGGAGCCGAATGTGTGTGCCAGGAAGATGAAATACTAGATGGTCAGAAGCCAAAGGTCCTCTGACCAGTGGGATGACCAGAGCAGACCAGAGTATCTCTGTAGAAGATATTCCATGCGCAGCCCAGGCAAGCACCCGGGTCTGGGAGGCCAGGTTGACCTCGGAGCTTTGCAACACCATAGTGACATTCTGAGATCATTAACTTAGGAAGAGAAAGGTTTGTCTTGGCTTGCGGTGCTGGAGTGACAGGTCAAATTCAGACAGACTCGTTGCTTGGGACCTACTGGGGTGTCGGCTGGTAATGGCATTTGGCCAAGCAAGCTGCTTCCCTTGTAGGAAACAAAACCAAGGAAGAGGGAAAGACACAGGTCCTTCAACCCCTCTTAATGGCATGGCCCTCATTGGCCTCAGAGCCCCCAGTAGGACCTACACCCTAAATGTCCGCACCACCTTCAACGGAACGATGCTGGGCATTGACGTTTTCACATAAGGATCTTGCGGGTGGTTTATTGAGCACAACAGGAGGTGGAAAGTTGTACGCGTGAAAGTGAAGCAGCAGGAAGGAAGGGTCAAGGTGCCCTCCAGTCAGGGTTGAGGTGTCAAGGTCCAGCAGTGGTGGCCATGGTGAGGTAAGGGTAGGAAGCCACGTGTAAGGCTGGGTCCTTCTAGAGAAGCAAGCACACATGGTCCACATGGTCGGACCTGAAGGATGGATAGAACTCACGGCCCCATACCAGGATGGAAGGAGTAAGAGGTAGGTTTTGCAGAGTCAGCTTGGGAGCCTTCCTCTGAGATCTTAGGCTAACTCTATGAACTGTGTGTGGTAGCTGAAGCTGGAGCTGAGGTTCAAGTGAAAAGGCTATCCAGCTTGATGGGCCATCTCATCCCCTGGTCCATGACTGGCCAGAGCCCCAAGCCCTTCCTGTGCCTCATAGCCAACTGGGCAGTTGGCACATCAACTCCTGGCCTACTATAGACCAGTAAAGCCAACCTTGGGTGAGCAGATGGGCCAGTTAAGGAGTCTTCTTTAGCCACTGTGTGGGATCCAACCTGCCTGGAGCATAGCACAGGGCTGAAGGACCTGGGCTTGGGAAAGGCCTTTGGCTCCCAATTCTGGCTGCAGGCTAGGATCTCATGGACACTAAAATCAATCCTAGGGCACACCCACATGGATACAAGGGCTCCACAAAGACCAGTGGGCAGTCCTCATGTCCTTCTTCAGGGATCAACTCCTAGCCTTTGTCACTTGTATGCCTGGTTCTACCAGGGCTGTGCCACAGCCCTGTATGATAACAAGAGGACTTCCAGAAACCCAAAGCAAGGCATGATCAGAGTCAAGTTCTCCTGAGACCTCTCTCTGTCTTTGGCTTACAGATTCCCTCCTCTCTCTGTGACGCTAATAGATTTCTCTGTTCCTGTATCCTGATCTCCGTGTGTGTGTGTGTGTGTGTGTGTGTGTGTGTGTGTATGTGTGTGTATGTGTGTGTGTGTACATGTGTGTGCATGTGTATACATGCATGTGTTCACATGTGTATAAAGACTGGATGACAACCTTTCATGTCATGTCAAAATGGTGATCATCTCCTTTGAGACAGGGTCTCTGATTGGCTTAGAACTCACCTATTAGGCTAGACTAATTTGCCAGAGAATCCTAGAGAGTCGAATCCCAGAATCTACCTGTCTCCAGTGCCTGAGTGCTGAGGTTGCATGCATACACTACCACGCCTAGTATTTTTACATAGGTTCTGGGGATCCAGGTCAGGTCCTCAAGCTTGCAATAGAAGTACTTCACCAACCGATCTGTAGCCCCGGCCCTTGCTGCTCTCTGTATATAAGAATGCCAGTCAATTTACATCCGAGCCCACCGGCTGGGTGCTCATTTTACCTTGTCTTTAAAGGCCCTATCTCCAAATACAGTCACATTCTGATGAATGTGGTGGAGCAGGCCTGGAATCCCAGCTATTCAGGGGGCTGAGGAGGAGGGTCACAAGCTCAATGCTGCCTAGAATACAGAGCCATTTCAAGGTTAGCCAGGGTGACTTACTGGACCTTGTCTTAACGTCAAAAGTCAAAAGAGGGCTAGAGATGTAGCTCATTAATAGAATGCTTTCCGAGCAGGCGCAAGAGCCTGGGTTGATCCCTAGCCCACCTAGAAACTACCAGTGGTGGGGTATACCTGTAATGTGGGAGGTGAAGACAGGAGGATTAGAACTTCCAAGCTATCCTAATCTATAAATGGTGAGTTCAAAGACCAGCTGGGACTGCATGAAACCTTGTCTGGGGTGGGCTGTAATAGTATGGTACCTACCTGCAACTCAAGAGGCCCTGGATTCTGTCCCCAAACAGTCACACTCCAGGGCCCTGGAGGTGGCAACGTAAACATGTAGATCTGGGAGCAGTTCAGCGGATGACAGTGTGCTTTCCACATGGATCATCCTGGGTTTCCCACGGATCTCTGACTGCACTTCTTCTGGGTCATCTAAAGCAGCCGTGCTTTTGGCTTTGAGTGAGTTCTTAAGTGCATAGCAAACAAAAGCAGAAACAGATAGCAAGGGATGGAATGAAGCACCAGACACATGGCAAACATCGGATCAGGCTCTCAAGACACTCAGCAGAGACAACTGTACAAACATGCTTGGCACACCCTGGCCTAGGTGTGCTAGGAGTCAGCCCTACTTCCAAAGCCAGTAGCTTAATGAGCAGGAACAGGACATGGCTGTTTAGCCATAGGCTGTCCATTATAGCTACTGGGAATACCAGGGCAGCTAAAGGTTTGGTTTCAGGGCTCCAAATAATCACTTGTCATTCTCACAAAATGTTACTCCAGGGCACACAGAAGAAAGCGCACAGAACAGCAATGACTCCCACAGGGGCAGGCCTGAAGGCCACCATCTTCTGCATCCTGACCTGGGTCAGCCTGTCGGCTGGGGACCGCGTGTACATCCACCCATTCCATCTCCTCTCCTACAGCAAGAGCACCTGCGCCCAGCTAGAGAACCCCAATGTGGAGACACTCCCAGAGCCGACCTTTGAGCCCGTGCCCATTCAGGCCAAGACCTCCCCTGTGGATGAGAAGACCCTGCATGACCAGCTCGTGCTGGTCACTGAAAAGCTAGAAACCGAGGACCGGCATCGGGCTGCCCAGGTTGCAATGATCGCCAACTTCTTGGGCTTCCGCATGTACAAGAAGCTGCGTGAGGCAGGAGGTGTGGCCAGTGGGGCTATCCTCTCTCCACCGGCCCTCTTTGGCACCCTGGTCTCTTTCTACCTTGGATCCTTGGATCCCACGGCCAGCCAGCTGCAGGCGCTGCTGGGTGTCCCTGTGAAGGAGGGAGACTGCACTTCCCGACTGGATGGACACAAGGTCCTCGCTGCCCTGCAGGCCGTTCAGGGCTTGCTGGTCACCCAGGGTGGGAGCAGCAGCCAGACACCCCTGTTACAGTCCACCGTGGTAGGCCTATTCACTGCCCCAGGCCTGCGCCTAAAGCAGCCGTTTATTCAGAGTCTGGCTCCCTTTGCCCCTGCCCTCTTCCCACGATCTCTGGACTTATCCACCGACCCAGTTCTCGCCACTGAGAAAATCAACAGGTTCGTGCAGGCTGTGACAGGGTGGAAGATGAATTTGCCACTGGAGGGGGTCAGCACAGAGAGCACTCTACTTTTCAACACCTATGTTCACTTCCAAGGTGAGGCAAACGCTTGGCTTACTGGCCCTGGCTTGTACCAGAGCTGGCACTGGGTTTCCATGGCATCCCCATGGTTCATGGGTGAGATGGACAGAGATGACAAGTTTCTGCCTCTGCTCTGGAGGCTAAAAAAACAAAAACCAAAACCAAAACCAAAACAAAAACAAACCTAGCTCAAGATGACACAGCCTCTGCCTTCCTACCCAACTGACCTTCTGAGCTGGGTCGTGCTCTTGAGACAAGGGTGGCTGATCCCCATGGGAACACCCACCTTACTTGCTCACATGGAGAGCTGCCCATATATCCCTGTCCATTCGGTGACCTCTTACTACTTGTAAGACTGGGCAGGGGTCTTCAAAGGGCAGGAGATCCTGACCCTCCGGCAAGTATGGAGACACACCCAAGACCAAATGCCTGCAGCAGCACTGCAGGGAACAGTGCTAACTGTGAGGTGGAAGGGAGTGAGTTGGAACAGGCTGGAGAAGGCCAAGGGCAAACATGCTTGCAAAGCCTCAGGAGATCAGGGTGGAGGTGTAGAGGGGCTTGGCGGAGAAGTGGCACACCCTGGGAGGATGCTCTTTCTCCAGTGGGCTGAGCAGGACAGTTTTATTCCTAGGACGTTGGACTTTGGCCTATGCCAGCACTGCAGGTGTGTGTGTGTGTGTGTGTGTGTGTGTGTGTGTGTCAGAGATATGACACCCAAAGGTGTGTGCAGTGGTCCAGGGACACTGTCCTGGGAACATAGGCCAGGGTCCCAGATTTTCAAACTGATAGTTTTACTATGGTAGGAGTGCATTGATGGGAGCCAGCAGGTAGACATCCCAGCATGGGGTAGAGGGATCAGGGATGACTTGTAGTCTATAAACTCACATGGGGAAAGATCTTAGCCTGCCTTGAGACTCATCCCTACCCCAGGGCCCTATGCTCAGATGCATTGGTCATTATAGACTTACACCTGTCTCCGGGGCAAGGGGTGTTGGACAGTGGAGTCTTGGTCCAGCAGCTTGGGCAGCTGCAATCAAATATGCTGTGTGTGAGGCGGGGGCCAAAGTCTCTAGCCAGGCTGTTGTTAATGTAGGTAGGCAGAGAGAAATGGCTCTGGTGATGCCACAGGGTCGGGAGAGGTCATGGCAGGTTTGTCTAATCCCACTGAGTGTCCAGTCAGAGCAGGCGCCATGTGAACCAAGGGTTCTGGGCACAGTCGGGGTGTCTGTGTCGGCTCACTGATGGCCTCAAAGGATTCCATGGTGAGACGGTGAGAGTGGGACTCAGGAAGCCGAACCAGCTGCTCCGTGTTGCTGGGAATCGAATGCTGCTCTAAAAATATCTATTTTTTTTTTTT
>JADRCD010233159.1:0-17098 GCA_019843815.1 Montemys delectorum | reverse complement strand
GTAGACCAGGCTGGCCTCAAACTCAGAAATCCACCTGCCTCTGCTTGATTAAAGACGTAGGCCACCACCGCCGGGCTAGAAGACTCTTGTTGCCGGCATCCTAGAGTGCCCTTCTCAACGGGTTGACAGTGTCTTGAAGTACACGATCCATTTGCATTTAGGGAAATGCAAATCACTGTCTAAACTCCCAAGGCATTATGGGAATATGGTGGGGCTCGGGAGTCTAGCAGTCGTGCCGCCATGTTAATGGATGCTTTAACCTCTACCACTGGTTGCTCTGGTTTTATGAACAGAAAACGAAACAGCAGATTTATAAAGAAAGAAGAAAAGAAAAGACTAGATACAAAAGTTCAAGCCCCGTTACCTTCTCTTCCATGTCACTTCCGGCTTCAGGTAGATTCAAAGGACTTGAGGAACTTGGTGTATCGCTGGACTGGAAAGGAAGAGAGCACTTGGAGTCAAACGTGGGGACAGGAAATGCTGGGCAAACAACCCGCACCGTCCATGCCTGACCAGGGTGGCCTCCTGCTCCACACAGGGGAGACATCTGTTCTCCTGTAACTAACAGGGATCACTGTGGCGACTGGAGCTCTGTGCTCCATGTAGAGGCATGCTTCTGCATTTCCTGGGTTCAGCGTGTTTCCCACTCGGTTAACCCCCCCCCCCCACCAGGATTTAAGTCCTCATGCTTCCTCCCAAGGCCTGAGAGAAGCTGAGGGGCTGCTTGGCAGCCACATCCCCTGGGAAATGGGGCTGTGTGATACATAGCTCCAATCTCAGCGCTTTCGGCTTTTGGACTTGCTGGGAGCCTTCTTCCTACCTTTCACGGGAGAGACTCCTACTCAGACAGTGAGGACAAAAGGTGCCCCCCCCCCCCCCCAGCCAGATGGCCTGAGACAGTGAAAGACCAGGGAGGGAAAGCTGAGGGAGACACACCAAGCTTGCCCTGGACACATCCCCAGGTCACATACACCTTTAGGATGGGGTGGTTACACTTCACTCATGCTGGTGTGTAGCTTGCCTGGTCCACTCTATGTGCATATTTTAAAAGGTATCTAGACACACAAGTCAGGGCTTTCTGAGATGAATTAATAAGCAGGTGCGGACCTGATGGCTTGAGTTCAGTTCCCAGAGGCAGAGGCAGGAAAGAACTATTTTTTTGTTTTGTTTTGTTTTTTTTGAGACAGGGTTTCTCTGTGTAGCCCTGACTGTCCTGGAACTCACTCTGTAGACCAGGCTGGCCTCGAACTCAGAAATCCACCTGCCTCTGCCTCCCAAGTGTTGGGATTAAAGGCATGCGCCACCACTGCCCAGCAGGAGAGAACTATTTTTATGAACTGTCTTCTGAATTACACACATGTGCCATGGTGTGCATACACACACACACATACACACACATACACATACACAGGCAAACACACACAAATACACACACACATGCAAACACACATACACACACAAATACACACACATGCAAACACACATACATATACATATAGACACATACATACACACATACACACACACAAATACACACATGCAAACATACACATACACACATACACACACATACACATATATATGTACACATACACATACAGACACACATACACACACGCAAACACATACAAACACATACATATACACACATGCAAACATACACATATACACATATACACATACACACACAAATATACACACATGCAAATACACATACACACACATATATACATACATACACACACATACACATACAGACATACACACACATGCAAACACACATGTAAACACATACATATACATCCACCCACCCACCCATACCCACTCACACACACATACACAGATTAAAAAGAACACAAGTCAGCTCCAGACACTTTCTTGCTTGCCATTATTACTCAGAATTCAACAATAGGACTCCCCCTTTTCAAGGTTTCCAGCATCTGGCCCTGGCACCTGCCTTCCCCGGTACCCATCCAGCCACACTTGACCAGCTTCCTGGTCTTCTTTTCAAGATCAGCTTGCTTTCTTCTGGGTCTTTGTGTTTAGCTCACTTCTGTACCTAGAAATATTCTTCCATCTTATCATCCCTTGGTCTTTTCCCAAGCCCACATCTAAAAAAAAACAAAAACAAAAACAAAAACAAAAACAAAAACAAAACCCAAAAAAACCCCAACCCCTCCAACCCCTCTCGAACCAAGTTCCTTACTGTCTGGTTCTCGGCAGGCAGCATTTTGTCTGTTCCCAAAGGATTATCTTTTACCTGCATGGTGACCTGTGTGCTTGGTGACACTTTCTCTTTAGGATGTAAACCACCAGAGTGCCTCCTGTGACAAATCTCACCCATCTCTCTACACCCACACCTAAGGTAAGGTCTGGTGCACAAAGAGCCTCCCTCTTTCCTGAGGCCACAGGTGCCTCCCACCGTGAAACCATAAGTAACATTAGCAAGGGCGTTCTTCAGTCTTTGTGAATTCCGTGTAAAAGCTATGGTGGGGAAGAGAATTTTAAAATCTACGAGGAAGGCGGGGCACCGGTTCCTGCTTCATCCACCATCCATGGGTCAACACGTGGGTGCCAGGGGTCATCGCTGCCTGGTCTTAGTAGAGGTGGCAGTAGGAGGCACTGTCCCTCTTCACTGCGAACTGCTTGTGTTGGTTCTTACTCTTCAGACATATTAGCTGCTAACAGCTATGCCTGTTTTAATAACGAACACCGAAGTTCTGGAATTCTGATAGAAAGCACTTTTAGAAAGACTCACAGTCTACCTGTCAGGAGAGAAGCTCAGACTCTGACTAGCCCAGAGGACTTCTATGCCCTTTCTCCTACATGTAGGCATCCCTTCTGCTGCTGGAAGAACTCAGAATTCAGGATCTATTCAAAGCACTCCCTGAAGAGTGTCAATATGCCAAATTTAGACATCAAGGTGCTGGAATGCTGACTTTCTAGGCTGAGGGGACTTCAAGCTGGCCTGTGTCTATCTCCCCAGAACCCCATCACTTTCTTCTCCAGTTCTCTTAAACTAGTACAATTTTTTTTTGTTTTTTGTTTTTGTTTGTTTTTTGAGACAGGGTTTCTCTGTGTAGCCCTGGCTGTCCTGGAACTCACTCTGTAGACCAGGCTGGCCTCGAACTCAGAAATCCACTTGGCTCTGCCTCCCAAGTGCTGGGATTAAAGGCATGCACCACCACTGCTCAGCAGGAGGGAACTATTTTTATGAACTGTCTTCTGAATTACACATGTGTGCCATGGTGCATACACACACACACACATACACATGCAAACACACACACAAATACACACACACACACACACACACACACACACTTGCCACCACTGCCCGGCAAATTAGTCCCATTTGATCAATAATTGGTCAGTGTTATTCAGCTGGCAGTTTCCAAGTCTTGAGGAGACAGAGGTAGAACATGTGGTTTTAGATACAAAGAAGCCAGCATTTAGAGAAGGAGTGGAAACAATTTTACAAGAACAGATACAGATGGGGGGGGGGCTATAAATGGGAAAAAGTGTAAGAGGAGACAATGCAGCTTGAGGAGTGAGGCCAGGTAAGAGCATTCCCACCCCCACAGCCCATCCAGGAACAGTTCATCTACCAGAGCCTTGAAGGATATATAGTAGGCCCTGGGCAAGAGCATTTGTAAAGGGCCCGTACCTTCCTCTGTCGTTCTCATTGGTCCTCAGTACTCTCAGGCCACAGCCTGAAGCAGTGGAAAAGCTTCTCCCCACCCTGTCCACAGCCCCTCCAGTGGAGACTGCAGGCTCATCAGATGCCACTGCCCACTGCCCGACCTTCCTGTTCTCTGGCTTATCAGAATCAAAATTTCCCCCGGAGGAGACTTACTTTGTTTTCCGTGTCTGAGAGGACAATATCCTGCTGGGTCACAATCTCCATGGGACTGGTGAGGACGAAGTCCTCCTCCGAGCTAGCGTCCGCACTGCCTGCCTTCTTCATGGGAATGGTGTTAGATGGCCGCTGCCCAAACTTGATATTCTTGCCCAACTGTCGCTGGGGAGAAACAAAAGGAAGGCATTCTGAAAGAGCCAAGGTCCACACAGCCATGACCAGGTTCCCCGGCACAGACAGGAAGCAGGGAGGGAGAGAGGCATGCCAGGCTGCTGTCCAGAGACACCGCCATGCCAAGGAACCTCGAAGCCGTCTGACAGAGAGTCCACTTGTTTCCATCTCAACAGCCATAAGCTTTTAAAACTCCATAAACTTGTGTGGGATTGATGACAGTGTCCAGTAGGTACAGGAACCACATTTCAAGAACCAAGGTTGGAAATATGTGTTTTTAATTGTTTGGACCCATCTATAAATCTCAAATCTCTTTCATTTGTGAAGAAATTATACAGAAGATAGATACATGAAATATAGGACCCATGGGGAGAAACCAAGACTCTCAGGGTGGGTACAATATGACTCCATAGTCACTTCTGGGATGGGTACATTCCCCTGTGAGCTTCTATACTTCACCTAGCTTGTGAATGCCATGTCAAAGCCACATGCTTAGGATGTGGGTCACAGTGGGTCACAGCTGGGGCGCAGAAGGTCCCAGGTTCAGCAAGATTCCCCTTGATAAATGTTGAAATCACACCAGGGATGGGAACGGTCCCATCCCATTATTTCTTTGCTACAATGACATCATCATGAAATAGGGGCCGCACGGAACCTGGGGTGGGGGCCGGGAGAAAAGGGCCACATAAGGACTGACGCCTGGCAGGTGGTAGTGGAAGGGGCAGCTGCAGGGAAAGCCAGAAGGGGGCGGCAAACAGTAATCTAAACAGTAGATTAGGCAAGGGTTGTATTCAAAAAGGAAAACTGACTGCAGATCTGGCCAGCATCTCCTGAGGGGGAAAACTGCCCCCACCCCTAACCCCAGCTAAGAACCACTGCTCTAGATCGACATCCATATATGGTTCAAACGTAATGCAGTTTGAGAGCCAGCTTTAATCTGGCTAATAGTTCTAACAGAGCTTCCAATATGAGATTTAGCATCTGTTCCAACCCTGTGCTGCTGGCTAGTTTTCCTGAGCTTGACACGAACTAAGGAACCTGGAAAGAGGGAACCTCGACTGACAAATTTCCTCCACCAGATGGGCCTGTGGGCATATCTGCGGGGGGGGGGGGGGGGGGGGGGGGAGGTGTGTTTTCTTGATTATTAATTGATGGAGGAGTGTCCTGATTATTTTTTGAGAGGGGAAGGGAAGGGAAGGGGGAAGGGGTGTTTTCTTGATTATTAATTGATGGTGGGTGGTGCCACTGCTCAGCAGGAGGTTCTGGGCTCCATAAGAAGGTTAGGTGAATTGGAGTCACCTTCCTTCAAGATCTTCAGTTCCTGCTTTGAGTTGCTATCCTGGCTTTCCTCAGGGATGGCCTGTAACCTGTTGGATGAGATGAACACTTTTCTCCCCCAAGTTACTTTTGGTCAGTGTTATTTATCATAGCAACAGGAAACCAAGCTAGGACAAACCCACTCACTTTGCAAAACCCAGTCCAGGTTCCTGTAGGAAGAGGTGATTAGCCCAAGCTCATGGGAAGGCTGAGGTCCCCAAAGGCATCGGAGCCTAGGCCTTCAAAAATAACATCCAGGGCTGGGGCCATTGAGGTTCACACCAGCTTTCATAAATCTGACAGTGTGCTTTCCTCTTGCAGGAACAGTCACATAAAGACATGAGGTGGCATTTTTAATATTTCTCTAGAGATCCTTGGCAAAAGCACCCCTTCAGGGACATGTCTCCTCTCCCTTAGAACTCAATGAGACCCAGTCCACCTGCGGTCACGCCAGCCCACCCTCCCCCCTAGGCTTGCCTACGGAGCAGTGAAATGCATGACAGAGATGAGCCCTGGGACGCCCTCTCAGCGAGGCACACCCCATCCCCAGCCACCCAGCATGCCAGGTCAGGCGCAAGGGCTGGCACTCAGTCCGCTGAGATTTGAGCCTGCACCCGGCCCCCGGCCTCACAGGGAAAGTGCACACCCGAAGCCCCCATTCAGCCAGGGAAGGAAAGCTTCAGCAACCCCTAAACGTTTGCAGGTTGCTGAAAAGGATGTCTTCCAAAAACTAGTCTAGCAGGAGCTGGCAGTTAGTCTCTGCTCTAAGCAGGCCAATAAGCAGCACAGTTAGAACAGCTGATGGAGTCAAGACGGGAGGACACCGAGTCACAGTCACAGGCCTGGCTCCCTCTGCGGCCCTGGGGTAAGAGGGTGGAGATGTGGGTAGAGGGGGTAGGGGTGCTACCTGTGGCCTCCCAATCCAACCTTCCCTAGGAGTGTCGCTCATGAGCCTGACACTGTTCTAAATCTCCTTGGACTGGGGAGACTCCCACCGGCAGGGTCCTTTTGGTTACCGGTGCTCTGGGATGAGATGGAGTGGGTGGGTTCTTTTTTTTTTTTTTCTCTTCCAAGACAGCATGTTGCTAATGTAGTCAGGCTGGCCTTGGAGCCTTGATCCTTCTGCCTGCACACCCTTCCCCCCCCCCCCCCCCCCCGGAAGTGGGAATTATAAGCATTTGCCACTTGGCTGAGTTTTCCTTCCATTTCAATTGATGAATTAAGACTGGGTGAATTTGTGGACTCTTGTGAAATTCAATACGTGTGTATAATACATATAAGACATGTGCCGGGTGACTGGCACATCCATCACTGCACACAATTGCTACTTCTTTGTGTTGGGAATGTTCAAAGTTCTCTTTTCTAGCTATTTTGAAATATACTATACATCCCTGACCATAGTTACCCTACTGTGCTGTAGAACAATACAGCTTTATTGTCTTCCTCACTGTGATGGGTCCGTTGACCAACAGGGATGAAGGCCATTTCTTATACCTCCGGTGGTAGAGACACACGCAATGCACTTCCTGGCATGGCATTTTATTATTATGGAGTTGTGTCATAGTCACAAAAAGAACGCATATGCTATTTTACGTGACCAGGGCTCACTTTCAGAGTATAGTTGTTGGCTAGTTCTGATGCTTAAGAGACAAGAAAGAATGTGGCAAAACACAGTCGCGGCCCAGGCATAAATAAAGTCCAATGACAAGATGACCTTTGTGTCTGCAAATGGGAAAGGAAAGGATGGGGTAAGGATGGGGGTGGTGCATAGAATCACTCGGGGAAATGGGCAGAGGGATGTTAAGAAAAGATGATGAAAAGGTCAAAAGGAGGACAGGGAGATGTGACAGTGACAGCAAATGTGGAGCAAAGAAGAGGGCGGAGTGGATCCCAGGACAGTGGGTTCGGCAGCTGGGGACCCAGGGGACAGATGAGGATAAGAGAACTGGGAAGGAGAACACACAATCATGCCGCCATGTTCATCCTGGAGAAATAAATAAATAAATAAATAATGCTGTTGCTATTGAGAATGACAATGTGCTCTTTGGTGTCAAAGCTGACTTGAAATTCCCTATAGGAAACAGACTCAGGCTTGTGGCTGGGGACTGGAGGGAGAGGAACTTTGGGCAGCAGTGACAGGGACTGGGAACAGGGCTGGTCTCTGTCCTGTGGTTTTTAGATAAGAGCTGGTGGGCCAAGGACGGGGCAGGGCTTGGAGCCCAACGCACTATGTGGCTGGGCCATTGGCGGTCAAGGACCCATCTCTTACATCCTGCCACACACCCTTCTCCACAGGCTCTTCTCCAAATATCTCTTTTAGGTGGCTCAAAGGAGATTGGATTACTGCCACATTCTGTAAGATGTATTGGCAACTAAGAGATTACTGCTAAAATCCATGTGGTAATTTGAGGTGTCATACAAACTATATGTGGATAAATTATTTTTTACTGCCTTCAGTTGCTCAGTACTCAGGCATCGTCATGAAAGGACCCACTGCAGAAGTGAGCAATGACTGAAAAATCAGGCTGTTATAAGCCGGCGCTGGAGTTATCTCCCCCAAAAGTTCTGTCTTTGCACATGTCTTGGTTAGACCAGGGGAGGAGAGTGGAAATCGGTCCATGAGCTGTTACAGGCTATGAATGGAGCTACTGTTGCAGCTGGAATGTGAGCAGAAAGGAACTATATTTTATTCATTTCATTTGGACCATTTTGTAGTATGGAATGCTTGGGAGTGACGAGGCAGGAACACACATCCATATTCATGAGGCTGGACGCTGTGGTGTGGAAATGCCAAGCACATTGTATTCTGCAGCTTTCTGCACTGCCAGTGTTTAGAATTGCTTGGATTCTTTTTTTTTTTTTTCTGCTGCCATTTTCCCCTCCCAAACCATGCCCGTAAGTGCAAACCACAGAGGGGAAGAAGGTGCTGCCTTTTTGAGTCAACTGCAGACCCTTCCAGCACAGAATTCTTTTTTCACAGAAAAAAAAAAGCATACGGATTTGGACACCTGTTCTAGGAAGTCACCGTAAGAGCGGGTGTTTATTCTTTCTGCCCTTGACAGCTGTATTAGATGTCAAAAAAGAAAATATCCTCAAATGTATGATTTTGGAATTCTCAAGTGAAATTCAGTGGGAGACATCAGGCTACTAAGGATGGGGGCCCCCACTCTGCCTATGTCAAATAATCAGTGGTACAAATAACATAGCCATTTCCCGACTAAAGTGTGATACAATGCTATAAGTCATCTACAGGCACAGACTGGGTGATCCCTAGTTTCACCAGCGACTGGTACATACCTCACAGCTGGGCCTGACCTTATCTGTGTTTCCAGGGTAACTACAGAGGTAATGCCAAGGTCATTGAAGCGCAAATATAACCAAGTGCAAAGCTTGTACAGCCGCCCTGTGCAGTAGCGAGCAGTGATTGCACACAGACTTGAGACTTTAAGACCCGGAGGAGCCTTCAGGCTTGCCCATCACATGCACCCCTGTATTGTTCAAGTGGGGAAGGCGAGAGTCACTTGGCCCAAGGTCATATGACCACATGGAGGCAGAGGCCTGACTCAGACTCTTCAGTTCTCCTGTGTTCTCTCATTCATTCAAATGGTATCCATTCTACTGGCTGTGGACCAAATGACTTAGGTGCCAGGTCCTCAAAAAGGACACTACTGTTTTAGTTCCTATAATGATATGTTCATTAAGATTTGTTCTCATGGCACATTTTTATACTCGGAAAAACGTGCGCTTGTTCTCTTAGGAAACTCAGAGGTTCGCCACGGAAAGGTTGCCGGGATATAGTATTCAAGACAGGGCAGGTTCACTGTGCTTTATGCCATTATTCCATCAGTGAAGCCTGCCTGCTCCTTCACCGTCTTAGATGCGACGACATAAGCAGGCAGTAGGGGGCGATCTTTCCAAAAGCAAATACCTTTCCAAACTCATGAGTTCTAAACGAACGTTGGTCAGATAGTTTCTTAAGCAATTTTGTTGTTATTGTTGTTGTTAAATGATATTCTCGAGAATTTCATTATAAGAGAATATTTAGATAACTGTGGCTAATCGCCTATCCAGGACACTCACTGTCAAAGAGACGTAATCCATCGCCTTTCTCTTAAAACAAAACAAAACATCAAAGACATACACGACAATTCCAGACATAAAAACACGCATGCCTCTGACACAGCTAAACTCTCATTCCATGCTGGAGTCTACAAGGAGGCGGTCTCATATGCTTCTCACGGAGCATCAACATCGGCATACCGTTGTCGTGGGAAATGCAAAGCACCCATGCAAGTGTATGAAGTCACTAGACTGGGGGCACTTACCAGGAACATACTGCTTAGTCGACTGAAAAATAAAGCATAGTCTTTGGGAGTAATTCAGTTAAACCTTTAGGTCACTTTAAAAAAAAAATCCCATTTGCTCTGACCATGGTCTCCATTCCCTGCCCTCCCCACCAAGAGCAAAGCCCTCAATATTTCCAAAGTTACTGCTACAGAGATCAAAGGAGGCTCCTAAGTCCAGGGGCCAAAGTGAAATTAGGCAGCCCTCATATGACTGGGATCACACACTGGTCATTTTTCTCTGCTCACCCCTCCCACTTCTTGTGCTAATCAAATTGTCACTTCAGGAAATTGATGGCTTCACATTTTATCAATTAATGAGGTCAGAGTACTTAAAACCATACCTCCATGTTAAAAGAAATCAGTCACTCAGATATTTTATTGAGTACAACACCGAAATCCACTTTTTAAAGCGACAGTGGTATGTGGTAAATGTTACAGAGCAGATATCACCGGAGGCAACAGGCCAGTATCTACCCTTCAAAGAATTTTTTTGAAGCCCCTGTAAAAATACAGCTATTTCATAGGCTGAATTCTGCACATCATTCCCTTCAGTAAAGGGATGTGATAGGCCAGGGGCTCCAAACCTATCGGTAATCAAAAGACTGGAAGAGGGAAATGGGTTAATGCTTTTCCCGACTGCTACTGTCCTCTCTCTTCAACGTGTGTGAAAAGTGAGTGTGTAAAAAGTGTGTGAAAAGGGACAGCTTGCTTCTTCAGAGTCTCAAAGTACAAGACCACAGCCAGCAGGAACAAAAAGAAGGAATCCGGCTCTGAAGTGCTGGCATTTGCAAGCCAGGCTGGGCTGGCTGTGGGCAGGAACCTGGCCTTGGTCAGTGGTGGTTGTGGGCATAAAGATCTAGGCAAGCTTGGATGTGGCTCCAGGGTGTTGGTTGCTTGCCGGTTTCTTGTACATCTCCTTGCACTGAGCATATGACCATCGGTCATACACTACCCAGCTTGTGCCCGGTAGAAATAAGAACAGGCAAAAAGAATAGGAAAGTTACTTTTGAGTGAAATCAATCTGTTCTCGGGCCATTCTTTCTTTTGCCTTTTCCCTTCTCGTCCACAGTCAGATGGGACTCAGGAACCAGAGCCTACAAAGTCTATAGCAGGGTTCTCAACCTTCCTAGTACCGTGACTTCCGTAACACAGTTCCTCCAGTTGTGGGGACGCCCCACCAAAAGAATTATTTTTGTTGCTACTTCAAAACTGCCAATTTTGCTACTGTTATGAATGGAAAGGTAAATATCTGATATGCAGCCCTGCGACAAGGTCGTTCAACCCCCAAAGGGGTTGAGAACCACTGGTTTAGGTCATCTCCAGGTACTCACTCCTCAGAGAAGCTGCTTGCCCTGGCATTGATTCTTGGTGAGGGAGATGCTTCTGAGCAATGGCACAGCTCTACATAATGACAGTCTCTTGTTCCTTTTTTTTTTTTTTTTCAAAGCCTTTCCTGGACCTGTTCTTTTAACCACATTTAGTATAGTACTGCTTTACCACATTTTCACTGTTAGGGAGTCACCAGCTAAGTCAATGTTCGTGAAGACAGCTGCCCACGTTGCAGGAGAAAGGGGTTGTAATGGTCCCTTCTAGACAAGGTGGCTGGAAGCTGCCTTTGCAGACACATCGGAGCCTCGCCTCTCCCCACCTCATGCTGGAGGCTCATATGATGGAAGTGAGCAACGCAGACTCTGGCTAGAAGCTCAGACAACGTAATGGTTAGGAACTCTCTCCCCACACGCAAGCCTCATAGCTTCTCTTAGGGACTTACTTGTTCTCATGTCCAGTCAAAGAGGAGGCAACAGTTGGAGGAGAGGAGAGAGGGTAAGCCAGGGGTGGGGTGGTGGCACAACAGGGCTAAGGGTGCCTCTCACACCCTTACTGTGTTATAGAACTGTGCTAAGACCCCACTTAAAACTGAATGGGGTCTAAGAAATCAAAGCTTTCTCTCCTGAAGTGACCCCTGACCCTCCCATTCTGTCACTCAAGGACCAGCCAGGGACTCTTCCACTGCCCTTCACAGAGAATGGGGGTGGGGTGGGCTCCTCTGGCTCCGTTCACACGATGCCTTACCTGAAGAGTTTTGACTTTGCCCAGGATGTTGTCCTGTGACATTGCTTGAACTGTCTGCTCACTTTCTGCTCCCCCATCAGGGATAAAAATACTGTCATGGGAGAACGCCCGTGCTCCCATAGAATAGTTGAAGGACCTGGAACGCAAATCATGTGCTTCATTTTATTAGGATGATAAACATCTTCTCCAGATTCAGTTTTCTGGGCCCCCTCCCACCACCCCCACTCCCACCCCCCAGCTCAAAGGGTTCCACCCACATCTCTTAGCTTCTTCAGAAAGTCCTTCAACGCCACTGTCTTCCGGCAGAGGGTTGACGAAGGAGCAGGGTGGGTGAAAGGTTCCCATGGGAACGGGAGAATGTGGCCCCAACAGTCTTTCTCAGAATCCTTCACAGCGAGGACTTGGAGCAAGGTATTTCTCTATAAAACCAATGGGGCTGAACTTGTAACTGGAGGACCTGCCCAGCTGAACTGCGTGCGACTATCAGATTTGTTCCAGAAAACCTTGCTTACTAGCACTTATGAAGTTGCGTACAGATCTAAATGAGTATCTTCTCCTTTCCGTCAGACCGCAGTGCAGCTATACAGAGCAAAGCCCTTGGAAGAAGGGACTATCAATGCTTGGAGAATACGACCAAGGGGGAGAAACCCATGTTCAAGCCATTGGACGGGATTTGCGTAGTTCAGCAAAAACTGCTGTGCTTTAGCTGTGGTTTGAATCAAGGCTCCACGTGTTGGAAACTCGGTCCCCATTGTACTAGCATTAGGGAGTACAAAAACCTTCAAGAGGGTGGGGTCATTGGGAACAGTGCCCTGAGGAGGAGTGGATGCAATTCCCATGAGACCCTAGTTCTCGTGGACGACTAAGAGGAGGAAGCCTAGCCCTCCCCACACTCTGGCTTCCCCTCTTCCCAGGTGAGGCACACTATAATATAAGCAGCATCCACTTCTGGCTTAGATCCATCCCGCTGTGATACCATCCACCATGATACAATGTAACCAGGGAGCCTTGAGCAGGGCCAGCACCATGCTATTTGGATTGTCAGCTTTTCAAACTGAGTCAAGCAAACTTTTGTAGGTGTACCCAGCCCTCTAGGAACTCCCGCAATTTTGTCATAGGCATGAACAATGTTACACTTAGTGGAAGGCAATACTACATTTAGTAGAGAGCTTAGGATGTACAAAACCCTAGGCTTAATTTCTAGCATCAAAAAGAAGAGAAAAATAGACGCTTTCCAGCTCTAGGGTTGCACCTCAAAGGTGGATGGCCATCTGTGTACCTGATGAGGGATACACACAGTGGGGAGCTCAGGAGAAGGAAGTCCCAGGTACCACTGGTCCTCATTCTGGCAGACACAGCAGCTTGCCCTCCCTCTATCAAGACAGCCCATTTCAACGGTGCCAGGTGACAAAGGCTTAAAGAGCACCACCTCCTCCTCCCTCCTGAAGAGAGGAACCTTAAAGGGAGTTTGTCTCTGAGACCACGTGCAGGAAAGCACGGGAGGCACCTTCCACAGGTTCTTCCGCATTGCACTGTGGGTGCACCCAGGTCTAGACGGAGCCGGGAAGACTGATTCAACTATGGCATTTAATTTGCTGAGCTGCAAGAAGGAAGCACACTAAAGAACCCCTGAGGTTCAGGGCCAAAAGGCTCGAGGGAGAGCCCATGTGAACTTAGGCCAGAACAAGTAGCCACGTAACTTCTGGCGTGATGAGACCTCACCAGGGAGTGTGGTCATGGTCCTTAGTCCTTGGTCTCCTTAGTCCTTGCAGCATTGAAGTTGAACTGGCAGAGAGACCGACTGAGTGAAATCCCATGCCAGCCAGATGATAGATCTTAGAGATAGTTCTAGAGTATGGTCAGTCAAGAAGGACAGAGGTGCCGGGCTGAGGTGGCGCACGCCTTTAATCCCAGCACTTGGGAGGCAGAGGCAGGCAGATTTCTGAGTTCGAGGCCAGCCTGGTCTACAGAGTGAGTTCCAGGACAGCCAGGGCTATACAGAGAAACCCTGTCTCGAAAAACAAACAAACAAACAAACAAACAAAAAACGGCCAGAGGTATGGGAGGGGAAGACACATGCCCGGAAGGCCGGTGTGTACAAAGGCTAGAGATTCAAAGTTGAATGATGGTTCTGCCTTCAGGAGAATTGCAGGCCTTACAGGGCAGCAGCTTGGTTTGTGAACTGTGGCACATTACTGGTTTTGGAAGTATGAAGTGAACTGAAATCTCTCACCATCTCCCAATCCTAAGAAATGGTGGTGCGGTGCTTGAGAGATGGCTCAAGTTAAGAGCTGCCTCTTCTTCCAGGGCTCCTGAGTTTAATTCCCAGCAACCACATAGTGGCTCACAACCATCTGTAATGGGATCTGATGGCCTCTTCTGGTGTGTCAGAAGACAGTGACAGTGTACTCATATATAATATATATTATATATATACATGTGAAACAACTCTTATTACAATAAAAAAAAAAAAAAAAAAAAAAAGAAAAGAAAAGAAACGGTGATGCTATATTTTTAGCAAACGTTAAAAAATGAACTTCCCTCGGGGCAGTGGTGGCGCACACCTTTAATCCCAGCACTTGGGAGGCAGAGGCAGGCAGCTTTCTGAGTTCGAGGCCAGGCTGGTCTACAGAGTGAGTTCGAGGACAGCCAGGGCTATACAGAGAAACCCTGTCTTGAAAAAACAAACAAACAAACAAAAACCCAACAACAACAAAAAAGAACTTCCAGGCCCATCCAATGATGTCAGGAAATAAAGTTTTCAATCAATGGTTTCAATCAATGGGACTAAACCTTTCCATATTTTCTGTCTTAAATCCAAACTTCTGGCTACAGTTCAGAGAAGAGAAGAGACAACTCACTTCTACATGGTCTATTAAAACTTTTATTTAAATTATTTTTTTGAGTGTGTATATGTGCAAGTGCATGTGTGTGCACATGCACGCAGAGGCCAGAAGGCTTGTTGTGCCTCACAAGCCAGCCACCTTTTTAGGGCCAGGGTTTCTCACTGGGCCCTACAGCTTGCCCATTAGGTGAGGCTGGCTAGATAGGACACCCCAGGAACCCTCGAGGCTCCCCAGTGCAGGCATTACCAGTGTGTGTGTGCTTCCAGGCATGGCCTTTCACATGGGTGGTGAGTCCCAAACTCAAGTCCTCACACAAGCACAGTAGGCACTTTACTGACTGGGCTATTGCCCAACCCATCTACATGGTGCTCTTACATATATACACAAGATTCTCAACTATTCATCTAGATGTGTATATGTCCATGTACAATTACATGTTTTTTGTTTGTTTGTTTGTTTGTTTGTTTGTTTGTTTTCAAGACAGGGTTTCTCTGTGTAGCTCTGGCTGTCCTGGAACTCACTCTGTAGACCAGCCTGGCCTCGAACTTAGAAATCCACCTGCCTCTGCTTCCCAGATACTGGGATCAAAGGCGTGTGCCACCACTGCCTGGCAAAGGCTACAATGGTTCCACTGGGGCACAAACCCACCATGTTTGTTTAATGCTTAATAAATGTCCACTGCTTTGCTGTGCTGGCCCCAGCATTTGATGTCCAAACATCCCTGCTTCTAGATGACTTATGTTGAAAAATAGATCAAAAGACTAAAAATGCTAGTTAGAAAAATTATAAGAAATACGGTGCTAATAGTAATTCTAGCTAAACACAATAAGACATAGTGTGTGTGTGTGTGTGTGTGTGTGTGTGTGTGTGCATGTGTTTACATCCTCTTGCTGTAATATTTAAACCTACATGTAGGATCCATTATTAAGCATGCTGTTCAGATGGGAAACTGAAATACAAAGGCCTGTGATGACAGAGCCTGTCAGTGATTCTGATCCTGGCCTCTGTGCCCTTGGTATGCTTGTCTGCTTTTACAGAGAGAAGCAAGCCCACCCTGCCTGAGTATGGTAGCATGTGACAGTAACCCCAGAACTCAGGAGATGAGGGCGGGAGGATTGCCCCAAGTATGAGTAGGGGCTACACACAGGGACCCTGTCTCAAAGTCACAAATACCAAATGCAAAACTAAAACCAACAAACAAAACCACAAACCAATACAGAAATAAGACCATTCTGTCTTATACTTTCTAAGTTTTACTATCTTTGTTTTCAGCTCTGCTTTGGTTTTTCCCCAAGATGCTATCTTGTCTCTCTACACTGCTACACAAATCAAATCCTACTCCCTCCCAGTTCTCTTCCCCCTTCTCTCTCTCCCTCTCTCCCTCCCTTCCCCCTCCGTCCTCTCCTCCTTCCCCACTTCATGTTCCTGCAATTACTTTCAGTCTGGGATTAGCGCCACAGACAAATCTAGGGCTGATGTCTTTACAACACTTTATCCCTTCATTTAGAACGCAGCGTGAGTCTGTGTGTTAAGACTGTCGTTCATTGCTCTCGGGAATGCTTTAGTACTTTTTTGAACAGGGGTCCAGAACAGATCCTGATAGGTTTATTCTTACATACCTGGTTGGTTTGATTTTTTTCATAAATGGTATCAAAAATCTTTACCTTCTGTTTTCTTGCTGGTGGAATATTAGATGAAATTATTTTTAATATACTGATCTTACACACAGAGACTTTGCTAGGGTTGTTTAGTAACTATAATAGTGTGATGGCCAGTCTTTGTATTTCCTATCCAAAATACAATTAAGTAGTCTCCCACACAGCTTTACTTCACACACTTCAATAAACATATCTCTCTTGCCTTTTCATTTACCTTCATTGCTTTTTGCTCCCCATACTGAGCTAGCTAGTGTGTGTGTGCGCGTGTGTGTGTGTGTGTGTGTGTGTGTGTGTGTGTGTGTGGACAAGTCAGCAGTGGTTGGTTTTGTGACTCTCCAGACCCAGAGAGAAAACACTATTTTAAATTCTCTGGTATTCTATTTTAACTTCTGATAGATATTCTTCTTCTATGCCTGTTTCTTTCAGAGGAAAAAAAAATCACCTGATTTTTCTTTCAGAAGATGAAAACTTTGTATCTCCTTTGCTTCTCTGCAGTTTTACTCTGGCCTAAGCAGGTGTGGACACTCTAGTCTGGAGCCTTGCAGCGCTTCTTAAACCCAGGGCTTGATGTCTCTTTCCTCACTTTTGGAAAAACTCTCAGCCTTTCTTTGTTAGGCTATCTCTCCACAGTTTTCCTCTCTTAACTCTTTGATGGGCACTTTCAACATGGGCCATTTGTCTTTTGTTTTTTTTTGTTTTTTTTCTTCTGTATCTGTTATTCTTTTTACTCAAGCTAAATGTTACTAATCTGTGTTGCTAAGACTTGGTCTAGATCTTCCTGCTGACCTATGCTCTAGCTCATTCTCTTTGGCTTTGTCTAATAGTAAC
>JADRCD010233158.1:0-10350 GCA_019843815.1 Montemys delectorum | reverse complement strand
CTGTCCACACCAGGCACAGAGGGGCTATTCTTACTCATTCTGTTGACTGCTGAACTTGGAATCGGGGAAACCATTGACACTTAGGAGGCAGAGGCAGGTGGATTTCTGAGTTCAAGGCCAGCCTGGTCTACAGAGTGAGTTCCAGGACAGCCAGGGCTACACAGAAACCCTGTCTCGGAAAAAAATAAAAATAAATAAATAAATAAATATAAATAAAAACTACAAAGCAAATGCTGTCCTGGGAACTAGAAGCTTTCCAGTCACGGGCTATTGACAAGGTTTATAGCGACTGGTATGAGTCATTCCTGTGGAGTGGGCCAAAAATCCCATCAAGAAGTATTGAGTTGTCCCCATAATGGTAATGCCACTACCACACCCATGGGCACATCTCATCTGGCAGGGTGGTGCTACAGAGAGGGCAGCCTTCTCAGCTGATCGAGTCTTCTCTCTCCCAGAGCCTGCATAGCACATTCTGGAATGTGGAAACCCGGTCGGCAGGGAGAAAGCTTGCAGCTCAGCTCAGGCTTGGTTCTCTACATCCTACAACCTGAATACACAAATACAACTTGCATTTGTCTAATGTGTACCTTCAAAGGATGTTTTGTTGTGTAGACACTAGAACAAATAGGTAATCCCGCTGGGCTTAGATTCAATGTTTTAAGATATTACTTCAGAAATGTACATTTAATTCTCTTTCTTGATAGTTTATGCTTTTCTTTCCAGTTTTTTTTTTTTAAGTAGTGACTGATAACCTGAAGTTTCCCTGCATTGACTCTAATATGATGGGTTCTTTTTTCTTCCTCCCATTTGGGGTTCATCAGGCTCCCTAAAATGAAGGATCAGTGTTCAGCAAATCTTGAAGCCCTATGTCAAACCTGACTTTGATGCTGTGTCTCCTCTTACCCTCTACTACATCCCTCTGAATTCCCACTGAACTTACATTAAACCTTATTCTGTGTTTCTCCACCTTTCTCTTTTACTGTAATGCACAGAATTTCTCAGGCTGCCTCTGCTGAGCTCACGTATTCTCTCTTTAGCCATGTCTTATGTCTGTGTTGTTGTTTTTGTTTTTCCATGCAAATTGGTGAAGTGCCACCTCCAGACCCTATAGATGGCTCACCTATAGAGACCTCCCACAAGGAAGGACTCTCTGGCCCATCCCCACAGTGCTGTTCAAAGTAAAAGCTGTGAGGCTCTGGCTGCTGGCAGTGGTTGATGCGGCTCCATTAGAGTGAACACAGCCTGCCCTATCCCGCTTTTCTGGAAGTGTGTCAGTATGTGTCCCTTCTTCATTCTCATGTCAACCCAGTCAGGTTTCCAGGACCAAGCCAAGATGGATGCACTGCTGTGTGTGTGTGCATTTGTGGGTATGTATGTGTATGCATGTGTTTGTGTTCATGTGAGGGTGCAAGTGTGTGCCTGTGTGTGTGTATATGTGTGTGTGTATGTGTGTGTGTGTGTGTGTGTGTGTGTGTGTATGTGTGCTGGATACAATGCCTGCCACATAGTAAATGCACAATTAGTAGTTTGTGTGGTAGATATTTTTATTTGGAAAAAGTATATACATATATATAACATATTATGTATATTTTTATATAAATACAATGATACATATTCTGTACAATATATATATATATATATAATATTTATATAAATCACCAACTTTAAGCTCCATCTCTAGGCTGGCAGGAAACCAGCCCTTTCTCCATTTGCTTCCCCTTCCTGTGGATCACATCAAAAGCTCGCCACAAGAAAGATGGCAATGAAAAGCCAAAGAAAACAGGACAATCACCAACAGAGCTATCTCAAGGATGGAGCCCTATGGGAAACTGCCTGTGTATGATCTGGGCCAAGTCCAAGAGAGGGACTTATGGGATTGGGGCAGTGGCAGAGCCCTGGCTGCAGGTGGAGAGGAAGGGGAATGCTCTTCGCAGCTGTGAGCACTGCTCAGCAACACAAACAGCTGATGCAGGGCCAGGGCAGCTCTCTGACCTCAGGCCTCTCAAAGCAGGGCAGCAGCGGGAGATGCAATGTGCTGAGGCAGCTGAAGAGAAAGGATGGTGGCCTTTCGCTGAAGTGTGAGAAGCAAAGCGGAGCTATGCTGCTGGGAAAGAGCAGAGTGGTCGAGTCAGTGACCGGTGAAGTCAGTCAGGGAGAGGGTAGAAGAACGGGGGAGGGGGAGGGGGAGGGCGACGGGGGTGGGGTGGGGTGGGGTGGGAGTGGGGTCAGGCCAGCCACTTCCAGACCTCAGCGCTGCACTGAGAAGTTGACTAAGCAACTAGGGTTTCCCAGACTAGAGGGAAAAGTGAGCTCTTTAAGAGAAAGAGCCTGCATTCAATCTGCTCTTCCGCCTTCGGAAGCTCTACTGCCCTACAAAAATTCCTAATTCTTTTTTGGTGCGACCAAGGGAGTTTGTCCACAAGTGCTCACATCCACAAAGAGCAATCAAGTCTTCTTCTCTTGCTCCAACCACGTCAGTAGAGTCTGGGACAGCAAGGAGAGGCTGTACCCCTCTTGTCATTGCTTCTAGAACCTATCAGCAGGCCCCTGATGCCTTGGTGAGTGCTAGAAGTTGCATGAGCTCAGCCACCTCTTATGCTCTCATCAGACATCGGCACTGACCTAACACTCTGCCTGAATGTCCCCTTGAGGAGCAGCTGGACCCTAGACACAGAACCATGGCTACTTCCACTGCCTTTGTGGAGAACTGATATCAAAGCATAAGGTGGTTGGATTAAAGGGACAACAGTTCCTTATTTATTTTCCACTCAATTAGAGGTAGGCAAATATCATAGTCAAGCAATATCTACAGATGCTCTGACGTATAATGTGACTTTGTCCTAATAAGTGCAACATAAATGAAGAATATATTAGTTCACAAACGTGCATCCAAGAGGCAAGGCAGAAGGTTCAGTTGCTAAGGGGCTTGCAATGTAAGTATAAGGGCCTGAGTTTGAATCCCCAGTGCTCACAAACCTGAATGTGCCTGTAATCCCAGCCCTGGGAGGTAGAGAGACCTGAGGATCCCTACAGCTTGCAGACCAGTCAAACTCACCAGCAGCAGGCTCTAGGTTCTCTGAGAAAGACTGTCTCAATACAAGAAGGTGAGAGCGATTGAGGAAGACACCTGATGTCAACCTCCAGCTCCTGAATATTCATGCATACATGTACACACAACAGCATTCGTGAAGAGACACACAAATGCATCCATGGGTACAATCCCACACAGACTTCCTTCTCTGTGACACTGTATCTTCGATACACGGCTTAGACAGAGGAAATGTTGCAACGTTGGTTTGAGCTGACGGATTCTGGGGTGTATGTTCTTGGTGACATGGCAGTGTTGCTCTCGGCAGAACATCATGGCTGAAGTGTGTGACAGAGGACAATCACCCACCTGTGTTACCCAGAAAGCTGAAGGAGAAGGAGAAGGAGCGTAACCTTCTGAGGGAGAAGGAGCCAGTGTTTCAATATAACCTTCAAGGGCCCGGGTGCTGCCTGTGGCCTCTAGCAAGGCCCTACCTCCCAATAGTGCTATTCGCTGAGATCTGAGACACTACCCTCTGAGTGGTTAGGAGACAGGACATGAGACCAAGGAACTGAATCCATGCCGGTTCTTGGGCTCCGTATGTGAATCTGAGTTTTGCCTTGTAGGCATTTGGGCTATTCTTTTCAAGTTCTACCCAGGGGATGGAATGCCTCATATGGATGTGAGCAAAGCACAGGCAAGCTATAGCCACAAGCACGTCGAGTGTATCTGCTTCACAAGCATTTGGAATCCCAGCCCATGGAAATTTAGTGCTTGGGGCGCTCTGTCCTGCTGTGATTGTTGCACAAAGACAACACAGCTTGGGTCCTTAATACCACACCTAAGATGAAGCTCCAAGCAATCTGGAGAAGCAATGCCAATACTTTTGCACGGAGAGGGTTTTGTTTTTCCAGCAGGCAGGTGGACTTAGCATTAGAGGAGGATCATTCATTCCTGAAGCATTAATGGTACCATGTATTTGTAAGTGAGTCTCATTTTAACATTGATTTCCATTAGGTCAGAGACAGTCTCCCCCAACTTCTGCTCCTCTCCTTTAGCTGCAATGGCCGTACAGATAAGGAGCAAGAAGAGGTTCCTAACAGCCAGTTGCTTACAGGACTGGTAGCGTCTAACAAAGGAGCTCCAAGCTGTAGTTCCTGTGAGACGGCCCGCGGCTCACTCCAGCACAGACAGCCTTCAGTGCCTGGGTTCTACCAGGAGTTTTGTGATAAGGCACATGTGGGCAGACATGTTAGCCCAAGGATGTTTGCTTCCGCAGACATGTAAGAGCTGAGAATGGCTCAGAACGTGCTAGAGGGCACACGGGGGCCACCTGGTTGAGGGACAAGTCTCGTCCAATTAGAAACATAGGAGGATTCAACAGAATACCCAGAGTTCGAGCGAGCGGTTAGACTGGACTGAGGTCAAATGCAGGTTTCCACTCTGGCCAGGTGCTCCTGACCAAATAATTCCATTTACTTCAGACAACCTGTTCCTTAGTTTAGAAAACAATCACCTAACAGCTGACGAGGACCGGCCACACATCCGAACAGGTTGGCAAACCATTCTGTAAAAGGTTGGACATGTATAGCACATCTCAAGCACAGCTATTCGTCTATAGCACTGTAGTCTAGAACAGCCACAGGCTGTCTGTAAACGAACGCGTGACTAGGAGTGAATCTGTGTTTATTTTGTCAAATAAAATTTTTGACAAAACAGGAAAACAGACTGGCCGTGACCGAAGGGCCAGAGTCTGGTAAGTTTCATGTAGAATATGCTAAATACGTGGCCTGGGTGACGTATCGGTTCCGAGCCTGCTTATCCTCAATGGGGGGGTGGGGTGGGGGGGCATATGTGCCTCTTCGAATCACAGGGAACTGACTCATACAAATTACATTTCCAATCCTCTTTGCCAGAAGACAAGAATTAGCCAATGAGAGGCAGTGGTGGGAAAGAGCTTGGAGATTAAGGAGTGCTCTTCGTGCAGCCTGCCATCCTGATAGGCTCAGTAGAAGAATGACAGTAGAATTAGCCAATGAGAGGTAGTAATGGGAGGGAGCTTGGAGGTCAACCAGTTCCAAGTTCCTGCTGGGCAGCCCGCCGGGCGTCCAAACCCTGGTAAAATTGTTCTTTCCTTTACTCCCTCCCGTTGTTGGGTGGACACACTTGAGATCTCGGCCCGCAACACCCTCTGCTCTCTTCTC
The DNA here is from genome assembly GCA_019843815.1 of Montemys delectorum. Lineage (NCBI taxonomy): Eukaryota > Metazoa > Chordata > Mammalia > Rodentia > Muridae > Montemys > Montemys delectorum. Next base: position 5,118 of record JADRCD010233158.1, on the reverse strand, counting down.
CCCTTTCCCTCAGTGTCTTCTGTAACTACCACGCCACACTTCCGGTTGAGCTGATGAGCTTGAGCTCATTTGTCTTCCAAACTGGACCTGACGGAACAAGTTAGTTCTCCATAAATAGTTGCTGTTCCTGATTTATTCCTCTTAACGCTCTGGGTGTCTTTAATTTCATTAGAGAATGTTTCTGCATTGTGCCAGTGAATTGGATATTATACAGTGCCTACAAGGAGAAATGCAGACTCCTAGTTATTAAGTTAATAAGTACATAATGAGCACCTACTGTGTGCCTGGGAACACAAAATAAGCTGTACAGCGAACTGGTGCATGGCTTTATTCACCACCCAATCCAGCGCTTTCGTATGACACACAAGTTGGGCCCACCAACAAGCATGGGTAATGTTTATTGGAAACGTTTTTGTGCCAGGCTCTCATCTAAGCGTTTTAAATATTAATAATTTAACTTACTTAACTCACATAATAGCCCAGTGAAGTAGGCAGCACCATGGTCTCATCTTTTAAAAAAAAATGAAAAACTGATGCACAGAGATAAAAGAATGTGTCCAGAAATACCGCCAGCAAGTGGCGGAGCTGGGATTTGAACAGAGGCTGTAAGGGGCTGCACCTTAAGTACCGCCCTTCCAGAACAGTGAGGGGCGTGGTCAAGGCCGCAATGAAACTCACATCCTCCTTCAGTTCAAATTATATATTCCAGCCATTAGTGACTTGGCAGCCCCTTGTTAAAACAACTGAGACGGCAGCAGAAATAACGAAAAGTCGTTATATGTCTCTTTACAGCTGTCGTGGACTTCACAGAAGGATGTAAAAGTCAATAAGGAGCCCGCTCCACCAGCCATAAAAAAAAAAAAAAAAAATGCAAACAGTCCGAAAGCCGACAGACACCAGGAAATCCATAAAATCAGACTTTGGTGGTGGGTAATGATCTAGTTAGGGCTTTTTGAAAATATTTAAGCTGATTTAAGCTTTCTTCAAATAAAAGCTTTCGGGGGGCATTCTCCTGGCATCTATAGCAGTTGGCAGACAGGCATGGCTTTCCTCTTTAGCACTGGGCAGACTATTCTCGAAGCCTCTCTGCGCCTCATCTCCAGTTCTTAGAGGCTCCTTGAGTAGTTTCCCCAGGGACCACTTGTATAATGCTATCATGCTAATTCATTCTCCGCTCTCAGAACCGCTGAGACAGAGATTAACCCAAGGTCATTCAGGGAGTTATGGCAGAGTCAAGGTCAAACGCAAATCCTGCCTTACTTTTCTTTCACTTGGATTTTTCCAGGAGTTGTCTCTCCAGTGACCAGCTGTGGGTTTCTCTCCGAGCCATCTACATGGCAGCAGGGAGAAGCCTGAGTCGAACAGGGCTTCAGCAATTTTGGTGTCCAGCCACCCAAAGCTAAACGCAGCATGAGCTAAGCAGCTCTCTGATATACCTGGGGCAACATTTAAAACTGCCCAGCAAGAAGCCTTTCCCGAGGTATGAAAGGCCCAGACTGCTGCATGGAGGCTAGCAGATTGTTGATGCAGATCTGGTGCCCTCCCCATCTCCTCCCCACCCCTCTTGCCGCTGCGCAGGCAGTCCTTTTATGGTATGGCAGCAGGGTTCCATTGCATTTGAGCCCAGAGTCAGAGAGTACCCATGGGCTTCCACACCGCAGTGGTTTTATACATCCCATGTTTCTCTGAGGCATTCTCTTAATGTCACCAACAAACTCCAGCTGCTATTTAACCGCATGAGGTTCCCAGATCTCAGCATGGGGAAAGAAAAGCCCTGGAAATGCCCAGCTTTGAGACTGCTCTCAGCCTAGGAAGCCAAAGAGTTAGACACAAGTGCCTGCTAACTAAGCAAGAGGAGCTGTGGGTATAGCAGCCGGGTAGTAGTTAGGGTACATTAGCCTTGCCAAGCAATGTCTGCTATCTGGAGAAACACATTTCAGATCAATGCTCAGAGAACATGACAGAAAGTCGAGACACGTCGAACCACCCTATATTTCACGTTTGTAGATGGAGTCCAGTCCTTCAGGTTTCCTCTCCTCCTAAATAAACTATTATCCTGACTTAAGAGGCTGCAGAGAGCAGAGTGAGGGCTGCTCATCCGCTTTCTACCCCTTCTCTCTGACTGGCTTGTTTTCTTTGCAGCGATAGAAACTCAGAAGTTGCACTTGAATTACCATCAAGTCAAGTCGTACAGAGACACAAGGTTCTGACAGTTTTCCTTTGACAGATGAGACAGTCATTATTTTGTTCTGGCTTTTAACAGCTTTTCAACCTAACCTTCATCCCCATGTTCTTCCCAAGCTAATTCCCAAGGCAGATTAGATGCAACCTATGCACTTTCTCTGGCTGCCTCTCCAGAGACCCCAGGTCCCTAATGTCTGTGAGGTTATTGGCTCGCTTCATTTGTTTTTTTCCAGTGAACTTTTTTTTTTTAATTCCAGGAAATTGGTGAAGTTCATATCGCAAAGAAAAAAGAAAAAAAACCCAGCGTTCCAATGTCTGTTACATTAGGGTGTCCTCCCATGGGATTGGGCACGATCAGACTTGGCGAAGGATCCAATATCACCTATTTTCCTGTGTTCCTAATACCCCCCCTTCCTTTGTCAGAAGGCCTGATGAAGTCAGAAGACTAATGCTGAAGAACTGCATTCAGCCTCCAACACCCAAAGCTCTACCCACCCGACTTTAGACCCATGGAGTTCATGGGTCCCTCTTAAAAGGACGCAAGCTACACTCATCCCTGCATGGCTATCAACCCTGCATGCAGGGCCGAGGTATAGGGATCATGAGATTGAGGTCAGTATGAACTACATAGCAAGTTCAAGGCTGGCTTGCACTGTGAACTACACAGAGAGACCCTGTCTCTAATAATAACAATAACAACAATAACAACAACAGTAGTGTTAGGATTTGAGGGAAACTTTTATTTTCCATTCTAATTCCATCGTGTATTTACTATGATATAAAGGAGACTTGTCCTTCTTAATCGCCTCCCACACAGCATTCCAGTTTTACCATCTAGGTACACAACACTAAGCAGTTAACTAATCTACCGTGCTTTGAAACTTTTCATGTGGGTTCTGTGGTGGAGCACAGATGTGCTCACACTCGTTTTTGTTGATGTGTGTATGTGCTCATTTCTGTTGATGTGTTTGTGTATGTGTGTGCTCATTTTTGTTTGTGTGTGTGTGTATGTGTGTATGTGAATGTGTCACACTCACTTTTGTTCACGTGTGTATGTGTTCATTTCTGTTCATGTGTGTGTGTGTGTGTGTGTGTGTGTGTGTGTGTGTGCTCATTTTGGTGCATGTGTATTCAGGTACATGTGGAAGCTTGAGGTGAACCTCCAGGATCATTCCTCAGTTGCTCTCTACCTTGGGTTCCTGTGTGTTGCTTGCTTGCTTGCTTGCAGACAGTTTTCACTGGCCTGGAGCTCACTAAGAAGGCTATGCCAATGAGTCCTGGACAAGGTGGCTTCCACCTCTCCAGAAGCAGGACTAAACACATGCCCCCACGCTCATTTCATGCGGGCTCTGGGGACAGAACCCGGGTCTTCATGCTTACGCAGCAAGCACTTTACCAACTGAGCCACCTCCCCAGCCCTGCTTTGAACTTCATACTGAACTAATACTGCATTTTCTACAAGATGTTAAATAAAAGACAAAGGGGTGATAACACAGAGGGAAGCCGTCTAGAGCAGCACTCCTCCGTGTCGCGGCCACCCGTCGCTGCCGAGCACCAAAGAGCTAACCCAAAATAGCATGGGCTGGAAGAAACTGTGCACAGAATTTGGAGAACATACATCCTGATAGGTACTGCAGGCAGCCATGTGCCCCTTCTGCTAGAGGTAAGAGAAATGGCTCCTTTTGGCAGATGAATGAAACTTCTTTCACAAGCTCGAGAAGAGTGGTGGCTTTTATCTAACTGCAAGAAATCCTCCTAAGGTCAGGCTGAGTTCATTTCTAGATATTTGGATAGCCTTTGGGGATTTGGGGACCCAACACCCACCTGTCAATCAAAGCGAAGAGGACATCATTTTTCAATGCCCTTTTCCAATGGCAGCTCACATCTGCATCCTTCCGTTCCTCAGAACTTCTTCCCTCATACCTCAGGCCATGGGACCCATGTCTTGGGCATCTCAGTTCCTATGCTCTCCCCCATCCTTCCCTCACTGAATCCTCAAAAAGCTTTGGCTATTGTGTGCATATGAGAGCTCAGTCCGTCTTCGTCACTTTCGAAGACCGTTCACTCTTCATGGAATGAAAGAGCTTTGCACTTTAGAACAAGGGAAACAAAATCCACTGATATCTCTCTTCAGTTGAGTGTTAAAAATCTGCATATGTGTATTGTAATCCATCAGATGTTAGGGGTACGTTGAAGCCTAGGGATTTGTCTTCTTCACATGAAGCTCACCGTGTGAACTAACCGACCCTTCTCCACTTGTTTTCAAATGGGTAAAAGGAATTGGCTTCTCTTTCTATTGGCCATGCAGTTGGTAGACTACCCATTACTCTTGCCAAAGAAACACCCTCAAAATTCCTTCTTCTCCATCACTCAGTGTAGCAGAGCAAGGCTGGGGCTCGAACAAGCTTGAGCATTTACGCTACATTCCTTGGTCTGTCTCATTTGGCATCTTAAGTCTATCATCCTATGTCTCCTTTGAAATTCCCTCCTGAGGTCCTATGTCATCACCATGGGTACCCACCAGCTCTCTCTTGTCTGGATCCCTCCCCGATTTATTTTTAAAAGCTGGAAATTCACAAGAAGCATCTCTCACCAGCAGTGGGTGGAATCTTAGGCTATGCAATCTCAGCTCATTTCCTCGTCTTTCTATCCAGTGCTGCTTGGCTGTGAATACCTCATCCATGAGGCTAAGGTTCCCACCTGCAACCACACAGAACAAGACAGAGGACCATGTAAAGCTGACGAAGCGTGGATCTTAGGTTAAACACAAACTCTGCCATCTCCTGGCCTCTCAGAGCCCGAAATATTCTCCAACTACTACAAGACTGGTGTAGTGGCTATTCCTGGTTGTCAACTTGACTACGTCTGAAATGAATTACAATCCAGAGTTGGAGGGCTCACCTGTGGCCCTAATCTGGAGGCTGAGAGATACAA